>BCLH01001393.1:40949-52096 GCA_001602315.1 Zoysia pacifica | reverse complement strand
CGAGGTCGTCAGAGTGTCGGGCTCCGCCGATCCGAGCGATGATGCCGGGGCCGCCGTTGAGGCGCACGATGCGGGGGCGCCGACCGCCGCCAGGGAGGTCCTCGGGCGAGGGCCCCTCCCACTCGAGGGGGCGATCGATGGCTTCGGCTATCTGATGGATCAGGTGGGAGGCGTCTGAGCCCTCAACATGCGGCTGGTTGTCGGCCTCCGCCAGCTTTTGGGGGTCGCTGAGGAGGTCGGCGCCATCTACGATGAAGACCACCTCGTCGAGTGCCGGGTAGGCTCGAGTCCGGTTCTTTCGCTTCTATTTTTCCAATTCTTGGGCTGATAACTTTTTGCAGGACAACTTGTACGCGGTCCTTGGTTGGCCGCCGCGCGGGTTCGTCGCCCAAGCCAAGGTCGACGGCCTCAAGGAAGAGCTAGCGAAAGCGCGGGCCGAGTCGGGGGAGGCTGCGGCTGACTTGAAGTCGCAGCTCTTTGTTGTGCGGGAGTCGGCTCGCGTCGCCCTTGAGGAGGCGAACAAGGCGCGTGCCGAGGCGGTGGCGTCCGAGGCACGGGCAACTCGGACCGCGGCGGCCCTTGAGCAGGCCAACCTCACGGTCACCGGTAAGGTGTTGCGGTTTTCTCCGATCTTTGGGTCGGACTCTGACTCACCCTTTTGTAGGTCTTCGTCGCCAAGCGGCGGAGCACGAGACCAAGATGCGGCGGCTCGGGCTTCTCCACCAACATGCCGAGGGGGCCGCTCGACCCTGGAGTTCACGCTGCGCATGACGAAGGATGAGCGCGACCGTGCCTTCGAGCAGGTCGACCTCCTGAAGTCGGAGCGGGTGGTGCTCCAGTCCGAGGTCGAGCAGGCAGTGGCGGACCTTGGCCAGACGCGCGAAGAGGCCGCCAAGGTCCACGAGGAGCTTTCGGCGGCCCAAATCCGGAATGAACGCCTGCGGAAGAGCCTCGATCGGGCAGGGCAGGCCGCGGAGGCCGCCGTTAAGGAGCGGGATGGTAAGGGTTGGTCCCTTTCTGATTGCTCTGGTCACCACCGGCCTTCTAATGTTTCGAAGTGCAGGATTGGCGGGCGAGGTTCAGACCCTGAGGTCAGCGGGTCTGAACCTTATTAGGAGGTTATACTCCGAAGCGCCGGAATCCGTTCGGACGGCTGTCGTCGCGCACGCTCTGTGGCAACTCTCGGAGATCGTCTCTAATGTCGTGATGAGGGCGCTGGAGGACGGGTCATCGACAGCCTTGGCCCTGGTCCGCTCCTATTACCCGGACGCGGACCTCGGCAGGGTCGTCGAGGGCTTCGCGTCGGGATACTCGGACGAGCAGCTGGATGCGATCGTGGCGGAGACGCTGGAGCCGGGGGCGAAGGCCATTGCCGACTTCAAGACGGAGGACTTTCTGCCCGAGCGATTCGGGCCGTTTCCCTATGTATAGGTCAAATATGTAAAGTGTCATTGTGTTAATAAAGAATATCATTCAAACAATATTGTTCGAGAAGAGGGAGTTTGAATGTGGATTTTCGACCCTCCTTCGCATGCTGCATCTGTTTTTCGCGCCCCCCTGGCGTCAATCAAACGAATGGGCCGAATATAGCTCGTAGGGTCGGGTGCCGGACCCGATACAGCCATAGAGAGTCATCAGTTCCCGATTCGTAGATAGCTTAGTCATGGGAAGGCTTCGAACGAAAAATGCGCGAAGTGTTGTTTGAGGGTCACTCGCGAGTTTGGCGCGGGTCGGGGATCCGACCCCGAGGAAACAAAAAAGGACGAACAGACAGTTAACGGGGAGCGGCGCCTTGGCGTAAAAAGTCGATAAATAACGAACGAAAAACGAGGTCGGTCGTTTCGACACTGGCTAGGGTGCAAGTAAGTAGCCCCCGGGTGCGGGGGGTGGCCGGGTCGGCCAGGGCTCGCACCCTAGAACAAAAAAGGAGAGCAGGATCACAAAAACTTAGCTGTTTTTATTAGGTGTAGAACCGCCGGAGGTTCTCGATATTCCATGCGTTCGCAAGTTCCCGACCGTCCTCGGTTGCTAACTTGTAGGCGTCGGGCCGTAGGACGTGCTTGATTACAAAGGGTCCTTCCCAAGGGGGCGACAACTTGTGCTGGTCGACCTTCGTTTGCACCCTTCTCAACACAATGTCTCCGACGTTGAGCGCCCGACCTTTGACGCGTCGAGCTGCAGTCGCCGTAGGCTTTGCTGGTACTTGGCGAAGCGCAGGAGAGCGACCTTGCACGCCTCTTGCAGCTGGTCGAGGCTGTCCTGCAACGCGGCCTGCGATCTCTCCTCATCGTAGGCTCGAACTCGCGGAGAGTCATAGTCGAGGTCGGTCGGTAGCATCGCTTCCGCTCCGAATGTCATGAAGAATGGCGTGAACCCGGTGGTTCTGTTGGGGGTCGTTCGCAGACCCCAGAGGACTGACGGGAGTTCGTTTACCCATCGTCCCGCTGCCCTTCTGACGGAGTCGTAAATTCGTAGCTTCAGGCCTTGGAGTATCATCCCATTGGCCCGTTCGACCTACCCATTCGTCCTGGGGTGCGCCACGGAGGCGAAGTCCAGGCGAATGTGATATTCGTCGCAGAATTTCCGGAATTGCCGACCAGTGAATTGCGCGCCGTTGTCGGTGATTATGGAGTTTGGGACTCCGAACCGACGTATGATGTTGCGGATAAACCCAACCGCCCGAGTTGAGGTGATGTTGGGCACCGGCTCGGCTTCAATCCACTTGGTGAACTTGTCGACGGCGACGAAGAGATGGGTGAAACCGCCGGGTGCTCTCTTGAATGGTCCGAGGATGTCGAGCCCCCAGACGGCGAAGGGCCAGGCGATTAGGATCGTCTGGAGCTCTTGTGCCGGCAGGTGCATCTGTCGGGCAAAGAACTGGCAGCCCTGGCAAGCTCGGACGAGCTTTTGGGTGTCGGCCACGGCTGTCGGCCAGTAGAAGCCTTGTCGAAAGGCTTTGCCGACGAGGGTTCTGGGCCCGGTATGATGACCGCAAATGCCTGAGTGGATATCGTCGAGCAGGTGCATGCCCTGCTCCTGAGGGATGCATCGCTGCAATATACCACTCAGGCTTCGCTTGTAGAGCTCGTCGTCCGAGATGACGTATGCCTTGGCTTGCCGCATGACTTTCCGGGCTCCGTCGGGGTCGGCCGGGAGAGTGCCGTCTTGCAGGTAAGCGAAGATGTCACGAGACCAATCGGGGGCGACTGTCATGATCTCTGCCCCTGGTCTGAGGGTCGGCTCGTCGCCCGGACCTTCGACGAGTGGTTCCTCCGCGATTCTAACGGAAGGCTTGGTGAGCACTTCGAGAAAGACGCCGTCGGGGATCGTCTGTCGTTCCCAGCCCATCTTGGCGAGGGCATCCGCAGCTTCGTTGTCCCGACGTAAAACGTGATGGAGTTCGAGCCCATCAAACTTGTCCTCGAATTTGCGAACTTCTTGGCAGTAGGCTTGCATCTTCGGGTCTCGGCAGCTGGCAGCCTTCATGACTTGGCTGACGACCAGCTCAGAGTCGCCTTTGACGTAGAGGCGCTGCACGCCGAAGGTGGTGGCCATTCGTAGGCCGTGGAGGAGCGCCTCATATTCGGCTGCATTGTTGGAGGCTCAGAACTGCAGCTGCAGCACGTATCGGAACCTGTCTCCCTTTGGGGAGATCAGAACGACCCCAGCCCCCGCGCCTTTGAGCATGCAGGACCCGTCGAAGTACATGGTCCAGCACTCGACATCCTAGCTACTGGCATCTATGTATTAGCTTTGAGGCTCTCAAGATGCAATGGGGAAAGCTATGGACACACAACATCTACTACTATGCAATAGCTATAATTATGAGGCTCGATCTCGATCTGCCAGAAATTAACAATCACATATGTATCAGAACAGTATGCAACGGGATTCCATGAATCGTGATCCACTTATGCGTCTACAAGACTGGAACTGATGCAAGTCACAACAAACCAGTGAATTTCCAAGCAAAAAGCTTCAGAACACGAGATGCGTGGGGTAATCTACGGACACAGCAAGATCTATCAAGAAAGTCGAGAGGGAAAAAAACAGCAATTCGATCTGCCGAAGCAGACAGGCCTTTTCTTGTAGTGTGTTTGGGGATCTATCTGCGTCTACCCTCACTTCGAAAGGAACGGATTTCATGGAAATCACGAAGCTCAGAGAGGGACAAACAAAGGTCTGTAGATCTAATGGATAAAGCTACTAGTAATTCTCGCTACAGCAACACGAAGAATTACTTGAAATCAACAGAGGAGAAGAAAGAGACAGGCTTTGATGTGTTGTACCTACGAATCGATCGAAGAGTTTCGATCTTGCTGCGGCTAGAAAATGGGGGCTGGAATGGTGTAGGTGTGAGAGGGCCCCGACCGGGGGGGGGGGGGGGGGGGGGGGGGGGGGGGGGGGGGGGGGGGGGGGGGGGGGGGGGGGGGGGGGGGGGGGGGGGGGGGGGGGGGGGGGGGAGAGAGAGAGATAGAGAACCGCGGCGGCGAGCAAAACTGGCAACGCGGGAATAAGCAGGACTTGATGACGCCATTAGGTGCTGCTAAAGATTGCACAGCCTGTCAACACCAGAGACATGACCCGTTCGATGCCCTTACCTAGAAAACGACAGCTGTTGGCCCCCTGCAGGGCGGGCCCCATGCGCCACACGGCAAGCTGCTGGCCCCTCTGAACTGCGGCTGCCTAGCTACAGTGTTCGAGCAACAAGGTCATTCAAATAAGCGTTAGATAGATCCCACCGGACATAGAGAGGGCTAGATGGTCGAACGGGCCCTGCTTAATTAGCAGGCTCGTCCGAAACATGGGCTTTTTTTTGGCATGGCCTAGAGGCCCTAGATAGACATGCATGGCACGCGTTATATTTCATGCGTAGGTCAGCACGGTCCATACTCCCTAATGACTGCTAGTGCTATGCTTCGGATGGAGGTGCGACCCAATACACGATGTGACATTGTCTCTATCTTTACTTTTAAAAATGGTTTGTGCAGACGATAAAATATCTTCAACAAAGATAGATTAGACTACGTACACACAAAAAAATGCATCCAAAGTTCTCAATTTTTACAAATCATCTAACGAATGAAATATATCTCTTCACATATGCCTCTTAACAAATATAATGTACGAGCTTTTTCGGATCTCTCAAATTTTAGAACCCACAAAAACTATTGTTAGCTAACAAAATGCAACTACTAGAAACGAATCTCTAATATTCTAAACCGGCGCGGTTTCTCTGTAAAATAGCCTATCCACATCATCTGCAAATTGTCAGCCGTTGGATTGCTCCATTGAGTAATATGAGTCGTTAGATGCCCAATTCAAACAACTTTCATCTAGACCCTTCTCAAAAAATCAAATAACGCACTATAACAGTCAGACCCTTCTGCATTGACCCCGTGCACCGGCCGCCGGCCTACAGTGCCCCCCCATCGCCACGAGGGGCGGAGGGGCATAGGAGACTCCTCAGCACGAGCAACGCTCCATCTACCTGACGTCGACCTGGGATGTGCTGACCCCCTCGGGGGAGCCACCCCACGCAGCCGGAAGAGGGGCGGAGGAGCGGAGGAGCCTCCTCTGCATGGGCACATGCCATCCACCCCCGATGTCGAGGGATTTCCACTACCGTTTTCATTGTTTCTGCTCTCTAGTCTCCTATGTATCAAATCTTTGTATATTAAAGCCTAAGCATTCTCTCAACTCTCGTTGCGTCATGTCACCCTAAAAAATATTAACCGTCAAATTAAAATCTAACGATAGATGTTAAGAAAGAAAAAAAATAGTTTCTTCGATCAATGTAGAAGCGTGCTTCTACTCGACGGGAGCAACATAAACGGCCGTGCCATCGCCCTAGCTTTTCAAAGTCCACACGCTATCCTATCACAGTCCTTTGCATAGATAGTGCTATCACAGTCCTTTGCATAGATAGTGAAATAATAAAAATCAACAGTAAACAATAATTTAAGAATGGTAAAAATCAACCGTAAACAATAATTTAAGAATAAAGAGAGTATATGGTAGTACACATGCACAATAGCATAGATATAAAAAATTAATTATAACTGTTTTGTTAAATCAAATTTACTTTTGCAATAGATTCAATAGAAATATTCCAAAAGATATAAGAGAAGTTCTTATAAATTTATTCTACTTCTATGTCTTGCAAGTATATGATAGAATTAAAAACCTTTATATGTTATAAAAATGTATATTTTTATAATTTAAATTGTTTTATCTCTTAAAAATGATCCTTAATTACTATGAGAACTAAGATTCAATCTTTTTCTCGCTTACAACTCCGGTTAAAAAAAAGTAGCTTTGGACGCAATGTTTTAATCAAACATTGCCAATATAAATTAGTAATAATTTTAAATTTATTAAGTTACAAAATTAGAAATAATTTGTTTTAAAAATACTGTCTTCAAAGTGTACCGATGCTACTTTTTTTAAAATATTTTATAAATAACAAGAGTCACACTTATATTTTAAAGATCATGTCGATAACTTATTTTTGAGACCAGAGTATATGAGTATGGAATTTTATTATCCATGTCAAAGTAAGTATACTTCTATTTGTTAAATAATAAATTTAAAATATACTGCTTCGACTAGAGGTGCACAACAAAAATACACGAAAAACGCAGCAATTGCCCCGCAGATTTTCTAGTTCATACATCTAAAACTTTTGAGATATGGAGGCGCTTCATCCTCCTCGCCGAGTTGGACCTCCACTTCTTCCATCGCTTCGCCGGGGAGTGCGTCACCAGCACGCTCAACACTCGCGCCCAGTCTGTCCACATCGCGCGACAGTTCGAGACAAAGACCAAGGTCCGTTCATTTCATTATGTTCTAGCTTCCCCCCTTGATCATGTTCCTTGCCATTAGATTCGGTTGCTCATCTAATCTATCGGTTTTCTGTGTCAGATTAATCTGGTTTGGGGCTTTTCTGCCTTAGATTGTTTCGGTGGAGGGGCTTAGTCCTGCAATCAACCTGTGCTTGTTGATGGATATGTTGACTTATTCATGAGTTTGTCTTGGGGCGGGGGGGGGGGGGGTGTCATAAGACAGACATTGCATCATTTCCATATTGAATTTTGGCTTCAGTATTTAGGAATGCATCTACCACCTATCTGTAAGTTTTGTCACAGAAATTCAGGGAGTGGAATTAAAATTATTGACACGAGTTGTGTGGGGAGCATTAACATGTTAGGTTAGCGTGGGGTATTTTGGAAGGATGTTCATATTATCCAACCCTGCACTCTGCATAGAAATTATTGTCTAAAATTGGGTTCAAATAGCTATGAACCTTTAGTCATCAAAATCAGAGGCTTCGCCATAACGACATTATACTATTGCCAGTTAACTCTGTTATGCGCATTATATGATTTGTTGTTAGCAGCTTGTTTCCTATCAAAACAATCAGTGACATCTTTTCCCCCTGTAGTATAATGTCTTTATCCAGCTGATCCGAACAATCCAGTATCGAGTTGTCAAGGCAAATGCTGATTGTGCATTCTTTGAGTTGCAGAAACCCCAACAGCAAATTCATGCATATGTCTTTGATGGTACATCAATATTCAATATAATAATAATAAATTTATACTATCCCTTCATGTTGTGACAGCAAAATCAATTTGAGCACTGATTTTTTCTTGATATTAGTGGTTTGTGCTCTGATTGAACAAATCTGGATGATCTTCTAACAAAAAGAATAATGTTGCTGAATCTGTTCTTTAAGAGCTTGAAAAGGTATCTGATTCTTCTGTGGTATGGAATTGATGTGATTATTGGTTCAACCTGAATGTAATTGCTTTATAACTGATCCATGCTTTTGTTTTGCATGCTTAAATCTATTGCACACCTTTAGTCAAAAAATTGCTTGTGTGAAGAAATTGTAAATATGCACTTGATTTTAGTATGCTATATATTTTTAATCGTTTAACGGGCTTAAAGAAAGTGTTTTGTGTGTGGACCAAAGTGATATTGTTTTGTTATCTCATTTTTTGTATAATGCTCATCCACGTGGTAAACACACAACGTCTCTCTATGCTGTAACAATCACGTCCCCTACTGAATTCGATGCTTTATAGGTGCCTTCGAAGCATGTTGGTGTTCCAAGTACAGGTGATGGCTGCAAACTCGATCCAAAAAAGAAAAAAAGGGGGAATTCAGTTGTTGATTGCTTGTATAATAATTCTACTAATATAATTACTTTATTTCAGTGTTCCATTTCAATGTATAAATTGATATATTAGTTCCATGGAATTACTAAATATGTAATAATTAAATAATTTTTTTATCACCGAGGGTTAGAAAGCGCAGCAATTGCCGCTTTATCTTTCTAGTATATAAAATCTAAAGAAAGTTGTTAAAAAACAAAAACAAATTCTTCACGCTCAGCTACCACGATGTTAGGAAGCGGTACCGGCGGCACTTCTGCGTCGACCTTATCACCGGATAGAAGTTGCCCGACATGGCGGTGGCAACACATTGATTCATGCATGCCTGCATCTATATAAGCTTTTAGAATTCGAATAAATGAATTAAAATATAAAGGGTACAAGAACAATCACACTATTCTGTCTGAGCTATATGTATACCATCTGCACATAAGTTCACTCACGCGTATTTTTCTATACGTTTCATCTGCACAGACATACAAACTAATTTTTGTCTCAAACAAAAATAGTTTTGCCTTTTGCTATACATACAATCCGGACAAAAGGACAGATTATTTTTCTATGGCAGAAAAAGAGTGTAAATTAATGGTTTCTTTGTGCATCAATTATTTGTTTTAGTTTTTTAGGTCCAAGTTGGCTTCAATCTTACCACATACGTACACAAACAAACATACTTCCTCCAGTGTAAAAAAGAAAGTCATTTTAGATAAGGTTTTAGTCAACATTGAGAATATAAATTATAAATAATTTTAATTTGTTATGTTTAGATATGTAAAATTATACAACCAGATTTGTCTTGAAATTGTTTTCATAAAGTATCCACATGTCATGTTTTCATAAATATTTTTATATAAAATAGGAGTCAAAGTTGTGTTTTGGACCGTGATGTTGTCTAAAAGGACTCTTTTTTATACCGGAGGGAGTACACAGAAAATCCAGGTTTACAGAATTAGTGATGAGTGGGACCTGATCTAATTTTTTAATGTTTCAGAATCAATATGTACAATAAGTATCAACCTATTATATATAGATTTGCATACTCCATATCAGCATATAACAGTTTATATATGATGCATGCAAACTTTGAATAGTTTGTAGTTAATCTGTTATGGTTAAGAATGAGAAACTTCAAATTTTAATATTAATATATTATTTTTAAGTTAATATTTTTCTTAGACCGTAGCGTTTGCACGGGTATCGGGACTAGTATGATTAAAATTTACTCCCTCCGTCCCAAAATTAATAAGTGTCTTTTTAGATTTTTAACATTTTACTTTTGACTATTTGTCTTATTCAAAAAATTTGTAAAAATATTATTTATTTTATTATGAAATGATTCATTATTAAAAGTACTTTAAGCATTAATTGTTTAAAATTGTATTTTCATAAGTTTTTTGAATAAGACGAATGATCAAACGTTAATTTGAAAAAGTCAAAAACATCACTTATTTTGAGATAGAGGAAGTATTAAATATGTATTTACATATACTAGTAAAACAAGATGTTGTATTCTAACGGTAATATGGGAGTTTAAATGCCCTTAGATCTTGAATTGAACATCTACTTCCTACCCAAAATGACCTGATTAAGTACTACTTCCGTCTCAATAGAATTTTTTTTTAGGTTTTGTTGACTGCAATTTGACCAATGATTACTATGGACTCGATTAAATTTAAAAACCTAGTATTTGTACTTTTAAATAAATTAATGAGTACTTTATATTATATATTATTTATATTATGAAAATTAATTAAAGTTATCGAAATCATCGGTCTAGTAGTTAACGAAAGCTAGAAATATGCTTCTATTGCTCAACCTGAAGCTAGGTACGCACGATTACGGTTAATCAGGCTAGCCTGATTAAATAGAGGTCGTGAGGTTTGCGATTGGCTGTGCGTATGGGTGAAAAGCGGCGTGGGCCACGCCGCTAACCCACTGGGTTAGACCGCACCACTAGCCCGCAAATGACCACATTTTGAACCCCCCCTTTGAGCGGCTGTACGTGCGCAGCCGCTCTAACCCAACGGCTCCGCTAGATCCCACACAACAGCGAGCTCACCATCACCATGACGCTCCTCGCCCTGACCAGCGTCCTGCTATTCTTTGGCTCCATGAGGGACAGTGATGGCGGCGGCAGAGCCCTATGAGGTGGAGTCAGAGATGGTGTGGCGGCGATGGACGACGCGCGGTGCTCCGAGTCTCCGAGATGGGCGGTGCGGTGCTGCGCCCATGGACACCGCCGTCGCAGCCCCGCTCTACCTCAAAGTGGTGCTTGTGCACATGTCGAGCGGCGGCGGCGCCTTCATCGGTGTGAGGTGACACGGCCTCCGGCCAGGCCGTCGTATTCGATGCAAGACTTGTACAGTATAATTTTGTTGATTTTTGCAGAGTTTTGTGAGAGTTTGAAATGGACTTGGCTGAATTTTCTAATCGGAATCCATGGTTTTTTTGTTTTCCTTGTTAATTGATCGGCGTCCATTATTCATGAATTTTTAGAAAGCATGGCCGGAGGTTGCCAATCGGCGTCCATTATCCATGAATTTTTAGAAAGCATGGCCGGAGGTTGCCAAGCGCTCATCATGCTCCGTCGTAGGCTTTTAGCAAGCCTAGTTGAGCAGCCTGAAGTGGGCTAGCGGCCGCCGCGCTATGCCGTGAATTAGCGGTTGCCATTAGTGGTTCGCCGCAGCGGCCCGCCTCGGCCCCATGGCGCTTGCGGCGGTGGGGCGGGCAACCGCAGCCCGTCCCACTTTCATGTTTAGCTGTGCGGGTGGAGTTTTGGATCGCTGACATATGGAAGAGAGAAGTGGTTAGGCCTGCAAGCGGCGCAGGCCTGGCTGCAAAGCTGTTGGGTTCGGCCCGCGCCGCAGCCCACTCGCGCCATCCCTAGCGGCCCCAGGCGGCCATCCCGCTGCGCCACACCCTAGCTGCCAGAGCCGCTCGCGCCCGCGCCCGCGCCGCCCAGCCATG
>BCLH01001393.1:11818-40939 GCA_001602315.1 Zoysia pacifica | reverse complement strand
CATGGCGACAGCTGTCACCAACGCGCTAGCCGCCCGCGCTGCCCGGACCGCACCCTAGCCGCCCGCGCCGCCACCCGCGCGGCAACCTAGCCGTCCACGCCACCCGCGCGGCACCCTAGCCGTCCACGCCACCCGCGCCGCCCAGCCATGGCAACGGCGAAGCCAACTGTAGCGTCGCCGGGACGAGATGCGTCGGCAACACTTCCGCCACCTCGCCCTCCACTGTCAAGGACGCGCCCACCAACGCCACGCACGAAGACCTCGACCACTCCAGCGTCAACGCGGAGCACCATTACCTCGACTCGTCCTGCTTCGACGCCACGCGTGGCGACCTCGACGTCTCCTGCTTCGACGGCACGTGCGACAAGCTCGACCCCTCCTGCTTCGACGGCACGTGCGACAAGCTCGACCCCTCCTGCTTCGACCCCGCAGCTTCTTGCTTCGACGCCGCAGCCTCCTGCTTCGATGGTAATCCCGCAGCCTCCGTACCGGGTTAAACATGAAGACGCCCAGGCACACAGCCTCCTGCGTGATTAGCCTAATGGCGCTAGAGAGAAAATCATCCTCCTCATTAACTATGGTGAATTTTCATCTAAAGATGGAGTGTAGATACAAATTTGTGTGTCACCCACAGGTTTTGCACTATAAGAAAAGATACAAGCGATTGCAACTTTGAAACACACAACATATTCAAGTGGTGCGCACACAAAGCATCTCTACTGAGATGGTACCTAACCAAGACAATGAACTTAACACTCAGCACATAGTAGTCGCAGGCATTCTTCAAACGGTCAGAGAGGGCCTTATCATAGTGGTGAGCCTCCGGCTTCATTGGCCCCAGCAACTTTAGTGCCAGGTCTTGGATGACATGGAGTAGCGCATCTGCTTTTGTTATCTTCTTGTGAGCTGCCACTAGTAGCTTGATGGTGATCTTCTCGGCGATCAGGCTGTGTAGCTGCAGCTAGCATAGTCGTGATCACTAGCGCCTTGCCCTGGCTCTGCATTATTCCAAGGGCAACAACATTGGTAGGAGTGAAGCGATCATTGTGAGATCGTACCAGGTTAAACATGAAGGGGACACCTAGGCACACGGCCTCCTGCGTAAGTAGCCTAGTGGCACATGGGAGACAATCATCCTCCTCATTGTCCATTGTGAATTTTCATCTAATGATGGAGTGTAGATACAAATTTGTGTGTCACCCACAGGTTTTGCACCATAAGCAAAGATACAAGTGATTGCAACTCTGCAACACACAACATATTCAAGTGGCGTGCACACAAAGCATTTCTACTGGGATGGTACCTAACCGAGGCAATGAACTTAACACCAGCACATAGTAGTCGCAGGCATTCTTCAGCGGTTAGAAAGTGTAACGGCCTAAAATTTCAACATTTTCAAAATATTAAAATTTCAAATTTTTTAAATGTATTTCACCAATTAGAGTAGAATAAAATTTCTTTTCCAAATAAATTGCTAAAGTTGCATTTCATGTCATTGCATAGCATCTAAATAATTACCTTGGATAAATAATTAATCAAGATTTATAAGAGATAAAGAAAAGAATTAAAGAAATAAAAATAAAAGAAAAACTGAAAATCCCAAAACCTCTCTGGGCCCCAAATCCTCTCTTTCCCCTTTTTTGTTAGGTAGATTACATGCTTAGCTTGCTAACGTCGGGATGGGTGATATTAAATAGATTTATTATCATACTTGCTTCACCAGAATTAATGGGTTATTTAATAGCAACTTGAGGATTAATGATTTGGGGGATAGGGTTAGTGTAGGGCTGTGTGTGGGTTACCGGCACTGTCCCTTGGTATGTTATCTTCTCAAATCTAAGGACTAATTCGTGGAGCGACCACCTATGTGTTACCGTACAACCACGAGTCAAGAATGGGCATTGCCTAGCATAGTAAGCGGTGAAGACCAGTTCTGTACGTACCAACCGGTGGAGTGGAGAAAGCGGGTTACGTCTAGATCCGCCTAGAGAGAGATGTGTGGGGAAGAAAGAGTTACTCTCGGGAACCATCTGGCACAAAAGGGAGCTTTTTCAAGGTTACGAGCACGTACAAGCTGGAAGAAGCCATAAAAAGCCTTAAAGTGATCTTTTTGCCCTCACACCAAAGAAAATGTGCGAGTGCGACGGCATAGGCATAATGGAGATTTCTTTAGTCTACCTGGAAACAGAGGATGAAATCACTTCTCGTGAAAAATCGTGTACAACCTTTACAGAGTTAAAACTGTCATGACAGCCATGCTCACGGTCACGAGCATTGCATAGAACCTCACATGATAGTGAGACTTTGGTATGGTTTGGTTGGTGATCACAGTAAGAGACTGTGATTGTTTTTTATGTTGGTGCTACAGCTGGGTAAGCTGTAGGTATGATTGATCTATAGGCGCGATGTCTTTCACTTAGTAAATAGATGCTTAATAGGATGTGTGTCTGTATGATATGCTTTTATGTAAAAGAACCCTATGTTACTTTTTTCTTGTTTATTGCCATATGTCATATTTTGTCACACTTGCTGAGTACATCTCATACTCAACTTTGCTTTTATAAATGCTGCTCAATAGAAAGAGAATTCTGGGAGAACATTGAAGACCCCGAAGCTGAAGTCTAGGTGAGCTACTTTGGTCATCTGTCTGTGGAGCCCAAGATGTTTTTTTTTTCCCGCTGCTTTAGTTTGCAATAATTTATAAGACTCTTGGTCATTCTTGTAATAAGTTAAATTTAGTTTATTCGAGACATGATTCGGTTTACCATTAATAAAGTAGCTTTATGTGTGAAACTTGATTCTTAGACACACATAAAGGATCACTTGGTTTTGGCCTTAAAACCAGGTGTGACAGAAAGGCCCTCGTCGTGGTGGTGAGCCTTCGGCTTCATCAGCTCCAGCAGCTTTGGTGCCAGGTCTCAGATGACTTTGGAGTAGCACATCAGCTTTTGTTATCTTGTGAGCTGCCACTGGTAGTTCCATGGTGATCTTCTTAACGATCAGGCAGTGAAGCTGCAGCGTAGACGTCATAACTAGTGTCTTGCCCTAGCTTTGCATGATTCAAGGGCCAGAACATCAATAGGAGTGAAGCGATCAATGTGAGATCATACCAGATTAATCATGAAGGGGACCCCAGGCACTTGGCCTCCTGTGTGAGTAGTCTAGTGGCACTAGCGAGAAAATCATCTTCCTCGTTGAACATGGTGAGTTTTCATCTAACGATGGAGTGTAGATACAAATTTGTGTATCACCCACAGATTTTGCACCATAAGCAAAGATAAAGGTCACTGCAACTCTGCAACACACAACATATTCAAGTAGCATGCATACAAAGCATCTCTATAAGGACGGTACCTAACCAAGCGCTGCAAGGCAACATCGCTGGCAAAGGACACGACGGAGAATAGGTACTGTAACACCGCACTAGCTGCCACGGCGTTCCCCATGTCCAAACAAGCGACGCACTGGAGGATGATGTTATAGAAGAAGATGCTAAGGCTGCCACCATGCGGCTTGCGTCCGGGGACGTTCGCGTCTGGCACAGGCGCAGCCTCCACCAGCGCTGTCGTCGCCCAGTTGGCAGCTGGTTGGGCGGGCACCGCCAATGACAATGATTCCACCCCAGCGCATGACGGCCCGCCGCCTTGGTGATGAACTTTCTTCCTCTTACATAGAAGGATATGAATTAGTAAGCAGGGAGAACTCAACTGTGAGGCCAGTTGGTCAGTCCACATTTCACATTTAAATTTTAACTTTAGAAAAAGATCGCTGAACCTACAAAAATCCAACATGCTCCCTAAAAGAGAAATTATGCCCATTGTAAGAGAAGCTAGGTAGTGCTGCACTTGCATATATGAAAAAGTAGCACCATTGGAAGAGCTCAGCTCACTTCCTACAACTACATATAGGACCCTTAAATTAGCTTCCAACAAGATCCAATCATCGTTTAGGTCTCCTTTGGAATGCAGGATTTTCATCGGAGTCGTACAAGAATTTCACAGGAACCATTCAATTTGACAGGGAAAATATAAAAAACAGGAAATGAATAATACAACAGTAGTAACAGCAGTTGTGTCCATTAGAAGTTCAAGCCATATATGGACTAGAATCCTAATTCAAGGGGCATACATTGTGCTTGGTCACAAAACTAATAATTTGTGTAAAGAAAAGTTGAATGCTCAGTTATATCTATGCCCGTGGTGCCACTGAAATGGATGTGTGTTAGTTTGAACATGAAACCGGAGGATGCAGTAGGGCTGTAGATCATAGCAGGTGTGAAGCAAGTTCGATGAGCTCTGGTATGGTCATATTCCTTATCCTGTGGTTCACATGTTCTGGTATTTCCTGGATCTTTGATCTCATACTTTTTTGAATAAGACGAATGGTAAAAATTGATTTTAGAAGTCAACAATGTCAATATTTTAAAACCGGAGGGAGTAGATAGGATTGAGAGAGATCAAGAAAAATGAGGTTCTGACCTCTATCAAGATAGTAGCTAGAGAGAAGCTTCTCTTGCAGTCAATAATATTAGTGAATACTGCAACTAATGCAGTCAGTAATGTTATGGCTGCTATACCAATAGTAGCCATAATAAGTAGTCCTAGTTAATAAATGTTCAAATAATTATCGGTGGATCACGAGTAGCCATGGGTTTGCAACAAAAAAGGTTAATTAAATGGCAATTCTCTTGCTGAAATGAGAAGAAAACAATGAGCCCCACCATTTCGCGAAGTTCAAACTATACCTTCGTTCTAAATGCCACA
Organism: Zoysia pacifica; assembly: GCA_001602315.1. Classification (NCBI taxonomy): domain Eukaryota; kingdom Viridiplantae; phylum Streptophyta; class Magnoliopsida; order Poales; family Poaceae; genus Zoysia; species Zoysia pacifica. The sequence continues at coordinate 36,176 of BCLH01001393.1, read as the reverse complement.
GCGAATACATGATGACAAAATAAATTATAAGCTTTACCATGTCCATTTGTAATTTGAATGATGACATTATCACAACTAGAGCCCAACCGGTCCAACAAATAAGCTCTTCCTTGTCCATTTCAAATTTCAATGCAAGATTATATACCTTGCCTCTTTTGAGACATGGATCAGGATCTCCGACTTTAGGATTTTTACTATTGAAATTGTTGGTGAACTACCTGCCGCTAGCACTAGAGAGCAACAACCAGAATTATCAGTGGCGGGCATTACTGATGTCAGTGACCAACCACAACATCAGCGGCTCACCATTGGTGTTTTTTTTTTTACCAGTCCTAGCGAGAAAGCTGGAAGTTAGCCAGTAATGTGTTTTGTGTTAACTGAAAACGTAAAGTAACTCCTGCTTTTCCCCCTTTTCAAATTGCAACTTTTGTAAGGGCACTCCCAATGGGCAGTTTCTATAGGTAGTTTCCAGAGGACAGAGAACGCAATAAATAATTCTTTAGACCTAATTGCCTTGAAATGCATAGTTTCTATGACAGTTTCTATGTCTTAAAAATGTAATGTTATCTTGCACGATCTATAAAAAGAGGTTTATTAAGATGTAGCAACAATATATGGGTGGCAAGGGCGTGGCAGTCTTGCACCTCAAGCTGGTCCGCCTCCGCCGGTGGCGGCTACTGCTCCGACAACCCGAAGCACGGGTGCACGCACAGCAGCGCGGGAGGGCGCAGGCGCGTGCTCGGGGAGAGGAGGGGCACGGTGGTGAGGGATAGTAGGGTTGCGGAGGGGTAGAGGAGGGGCGCGGCGGTGGGGAGAGGAGGGGCGCGGTGGTGGGGAGAGCAGGGGGCCGTCGATGGGGAAGAAGAAGTGCCGCCAGTGGGAGATAGGAGCGACCGGCGGGTGAGAACTGGCTTGAGGCAGGGGAGAAGAAAATGGAGCGAGTGGCTGCTGCATTTTGCGCGTGGTGGCGTTCTTGATCAGGAGTACCGGCCATGGAAACAACCGAAGTCTTCCCAACGCATTTTTCCTGGTTTCTTCGAGCTTCAATGATCTGTCATGGTCACTTTAGAGATATAGAAACCACTATTAATTACCCATTGGGAGTGCCCTAACCTCATGTACTTTTGTCCTGGGCCATGTTGTGCCGCATCGGTCTCTTGAGAAAAATCAGGTAGGGAACCTCCTCCTGGTCGACCAAAATCACAGTGGAATTCTGATATAAATTTGATTTATGTATTGAAGGAGAGCACATATTATTCAAATTTTAGATGTGGCTGTGTAGCCACATAACAAATTAACAATTTCTATGGATTCTAATACTATAATTCAGCTTAACATTTCCTTCGATTAAACTTTTATAGCATATTCTGCTCAAGAGATAAACAGAAATCTAATGCTCTGAAATTTAAAAATTGTCTAAGCCGAACAAAAACAGAAGTTATGAAAAATGTCTAATGCTCAGAAATATAAATTATTAGTTTAGCTTGATCGATGCATACGATGTAAACATAATTAAATGGGTGACAGTGAACCAAACCATAACAAAAATTGTCGGTGTTCTGACCGGCACAGTAAAATTTACGTAATCGAAGGGAGTATTAGTGCGCTCTTCATATTCGAATGGCCTAGTCTACGGAAGAGACTCAAAGGTTAACATGGTTCGGGCCGCCGAAAGGTGTAATACCCTACGTCCAGGGCGAGAAAGAGATCAAATCGTATAAACTCAAGAACACGAGTACAATGTGGAAGGGCCCTGGCTCGATCCGAGAATCTCAGCTCGCGTGGGTGGATGTGGTTACAACGGGGTGGCTAACTTCACTCGACTTATTCGTGTAATGCCTTATGGTACCTCTTTTATAGGGGTCGGACCAGGGCACCAACTTGGTGTCTAAGGAACCTGCTAACCCTTCGCCAGGTGGGGCCTTGGTCGTTGCCTGAGTTGGTCGCCTGGCGCCCGCTGACGCCGGTGCAGTTGGCCGGTGACCTTCGTATGTCCTTTGTTCAGTCGCGGGGGACAAATGACACTTTTCTGTCTTGCTTTACCGATCGTCTGGCTGCTTTACCAACTTTTGAAACGCTTTGCTTCCCGAAAAGGTTGCTTTACCTCCTGCTGTACGTAGTCAGAAATCTTTGCGGTCGTCAGTGGTGGGTTGGTAAGGTGTTGCCCGACCTCAGGGGGTCAGGTCGGAGCGTTGGCTTCTAGCCGTTGGTTGGCTGAATCCTGTTGTTGTGTAGCTTCATCCTTCTGTCGGTCGGGCTTGGACGCTTGCGCAATTTCGACCCCTGGGGTCGAGATGTTCTTAGCGAGATGTGGTCCTTCGTGGGTCGTAGACAGATCGTGGGCCGTAGTTTGTAGATGGGCCATCGTGTAGAGGCTGCGTCCGTAAGTACGCAGGGTATACTATCCCGACAGTAGCCCTGAGCCTTGCGCTGTTTGCAATCTTCGTTGAGGTGGCGCTGGGCTAATCCTTGTTGAAGTTTGACTTCTGATCTTAAGAGTGCGTTCCAGAGCGCCCGTAGGGCGTAGTCCCCGAGCAATCTGAAGGGTCGATCGTGGGTTAAGTCTTCGTCTTCGACATCATTCGTCGCTGGTTGATCCTGCGGGAACGCACGAGCGCGCCCGTAGGGCGTAGCCCTTGAGCCCCCGAGCGAGCCGAAGGGTCGATCATGGGCTTAGTTTTCGTCTTTGACATCGTTCATCAATGGTTGATCCTATGGGAGCGCGCGAGCACGCCCATAGAGCGTAGCCTCCGAGCGAGCCGAAGGGTCGGTCGTGGCCTTAGTCTTCGATGATTCCCGACCCCTGAGGTCGGTTTAAGGCTAATTTTCGCTTTCAGCTGAGAGTTGGGACAGATGCTTAGATTGGACCGGTCGGGTCGGATCGTCTTATGATCAGCATCGCGCCTAGGTCAGACTGGGTGGTCCAGTCATTTTCCATGATCAGCGCCCCGAGCAAGTATCGAGCCGATCGGTTTATCGCCCGACCTCTCGTTTGTCTCGATCCATGAGATGATTCATAGTGTTAATAACGGGTGTCGGTAGCGGCTCCGATGATTGCACGATTCCGCTGCCTCCACGTGGATGGCGGATATGGCATCTGGGAATTGTAAGCACCGGTCGATCTGGTCGGTTGGAAGACGTCGATCGAACGGCGGTGCGAGCGCGGCTCTTCGAGCATTCGCGTCCCATCAACTGGCGCTTGTCAGCCTGTCAGCCATTGACTGGTATATTAGATAGGCTCGCGTCACCTCCATCGTGGCGGAGGTCGCGAGGTGGCGTTTGGCCTCACCTGTCAGTGGGTGGGGTGTCGACGCGGCGGGTGCACATCGTGATGCGCACCCACGATGGCACAGTTACTGCGCCGTCGCGTCGTGGTTAGTGGGGGTGAATAACATTCGTCCCCCCTCGGTAGTCTTTAAAAAGGGGCGCGGTGATTTCAAAATTCACCGGCCTCTCATTGTCTTCGTCCTCAAGCTTCCTTGCGCCAACTCTCCTTGGCTTCCAGAGCTCGTTGTCTTCGTCTTCATCGTCATCGTTGCGCCCATTGCGACAGCCACTGCGTCCGTCCCCGTCTTCGTCTTCTTCGCCATTGTTTTTGTCGCCGCTATGATGGAAGGTGCGTGGAAGCCCTCCGCCGTCTCGGAGGAAGTGCTCGAGTCCTTCCATGGCGCTGGGATGTTGCCGTCGAAGGAAGACGGCGAGTGGGAGGCGGCGGATTCCACGAGCGCGGGCTGGCGCTCCCAAGCAACTTCTTCTGCACGCTGATGCTCCACTATGGCATGTACCTCCACCACCTCAACCCTAACAACATCCTTCAGATCGCCATCTTCGTCACACTCTGCGAAGCAAATTTGGGGATGGCTCCGGGCCTGCGGCTATGGCAGTACTTCTTCCAGTCCAGCCAGTTGCTGGAGGCATCCGGCGCGGCTAGGCAGGTCGGCGGTGCAGCGGTCTTGCTCCGAAGCACCGAGGCGAAGGAGTACATCAAGGTGTCGCTGAAGAAGTGTTTGAAGGGATGGCACGACGGGTGGTTCTACATCAAAAACACCACCCCCGGCCTCCCGGCCTTTCGCAACGCACTGGCCGAGGCGACCGACATGTGGAAAGCGAAGGTGACGGCTGAGGAGAAGGATGAGTTGAGGCCGTTGCAACAAAAGATCCAGCGGTTGAAGGATGAAGGACTGAACAGTGCCGCCGTCATTGCTACCTTCATGCGACGTCAGGTCCAGCCGCTGCACATCCGAGCCTGCCCTATGAACAGCTACGAGGGAAGGATGACACCACCCGAGAGGTGGCCCAGCGGGTCGGTAGGCAGCTGGAGGGGGACGTCGCCAACGAGATGTTCAAGGGACCGCAACCCCTTGACAAGGATCACCTGACCCTGATAAGTTGGCTTCCTCTTGCTTGTGTTATTCGAGTTCGTAGAGTAGATCGGGTCGGGTCACGGATAGCAGTCGAACTTAGTCGATGTCGTCACTGCAGGTCCTGTCGGGGCCGTCCCTGGGTCAAAGGACGTTGTCGGGAGAAGCACTACAGGCATCCCCGGCCAAGAAGAAGAAGGCTATCAAGAGACGGCGTCGCACTGGTTTGAGGTCATTCTCGGCTGACAGTCCGACTGTTCCTGCTCCGATTGCGCGACCGGCTCAGAGGTCGGTTGGGGCTCCATCGGTCGGGGCCTCTTCAAGCACAAGTGCGAGGTCGAGGGTTTCGACCCCGACCATCGGGACTGTTGCGCCGCAGGCAGTGGCTCTGGTTGACGTCGGAGGCTCGGCATCGTCCGAGGACGTGATCTTGCCTTCGCCGAAGAGGATGAGAACCGAAGGGTCGACGTGCGTAGAGGTCGACTCCAGGACCGCAGCACCAGCCGCCACGATCCAGGTGGCAAGAACTGGGGCGGCTTAGCCCCTGAGCGCGGGTCAACCGGCCCTCCCTCAAATCCGGAGGATCTCGACACGCCAGTCGACGGTGTAAGTTCCTGCATCTTTAGTTTAGATGTAAATTTCATTTGGGTTAGCTTGTTTCTAACCTGTTTGGCGGTGTGCAGGCCTCCGTCGTCTGTCGCTGCTATGCGTCTGGCTGCGGCCATTTTGACACCGACCTCTACGCACGCTGGCGGTGAAGCCAACGCTGGCACTGGTGCGGCGGCGCGTGCGGCGACGCCGCCCCAGCCGTCTGAAGTTCAGAACCCACCGACCCTGGTTGTCGGCGGCGCACTGCTGCAGCCGCCTCCGCCGACGGCCTAGGAAGAGGCGGTTACCGAAGCCCGAGAGGAGGAAGCCCCCGAGGTCTTGAAGGAGGCGGCTCCTAGGCTCCAAGAAGGAGCTGTCGCTGTGGAGGAGAGGAAAGACTCCTCTCTGGCTCTTGACACCGGAGGGGAGGTTGAAATGACGGAGGCCGAGAGTCCGAGGGGATCACCCCCGCCTTCGGCCCACGAAGAACCGGCTGGCCAAGTCTCGCCCGCCGCCCCCGAGAGTGTGAGGGAACTGAGCGAGACAGCCGCCGGGAAGTAGCCGAAAGTCCCACTGGCAAACCCGTTTGAGGGTTTGTAAGGGACTACCGTGAAGGAGGTCGGCGAGCCGTCAACGAGCGCAGCCCCGGCCGGTTCAAGTGGAGTCGCCGTCGAGGCGCATGCGGGAGGAGGGCCAAGCCGGCCACGGCGTCGATGATGCCATCAGCTGCCACAGGGGCACCCGATTCCTCGTCCTCCGACTTACTGAGGACCGAGAGGAGGGGTGATCTCACGCCTGAGGCCATGGCTGAGGCGTATAACTTCTACGACGATCGGATGGCCGGGGTCCGTCACTTCAACCTTGCAATGCCCTCCGGCCTCCGTCGGCTACTTGGCATAACAGACGAGTGCCAAGCTCTCTTTGACAATCCGTACCTGATGGAGTGTCAGGTAATTTTGAACATTTTAAGTTTCTTAGTCGAATTTGTTCGTTGCGATGTTGAATGTTGTCGTTTGCAGGCGAATTTTGCCGCGGCCGTGGGCCAACCTCTCTGAGGCTATGCGCTGCAAGCCGAGGTCGACGGACCCGCATCGGTTGGGACGCCTCGAAAGACTCCGCGATCCAGCTGCACCACCAGCTCAATGTCGCCCGGGAGGCAAGCCGCATCTCGCTCGACGAGGCCAACCGAGCGCTTATGGACGCTGTGCCGGTGCGGTCGGAAAACTAGAGGCTCTCCTTCGACCTCACCTCGGCGCGAGAGACGATCGCAAGTAAGTTAGTTAAACAGGTTTTAAGCTTTACCGCATTGAAGGCCGAGGTCGAGTCTCGACTGAAGATTTGGTCTTTTTGCGGAGCTCTGGAGGCAAACTGACCAACACGACGCGGAAGTGCGGCACTTCAAAGATCTCCTGGCCCACGTCGACGCGGCCCACCAGAGCCGAGTCCTCCACCAAGAGGGCCTTGGAGGAGCGACAGCGAGCCTTCGAGCAGCAAGACCTGCTTGACTCAGAGCGGGCCGTCGCAGAGGCCGAGGTCGGGCGATTGTCGGAGGAGCTGCGGGAGATGTAGCATGCCGCTTCCGACGTCCAGGAAGCCCGCCTGATTGCCGAGGCTGGGGTCGAGCGGCTTCGGGCGGACCTGAACGAGGCCAAGGGCCTTGTCGAAGCTGTGGCAAAGGAGGGGGATGGTAAGCGTCGTACCTTTTGTTTATTGATTGGCCTTCGGGGTCGGCCGTTTGACGGTGTACTTTCTACATCTCTGGTCGGTGAGCTCTGACCCTTGAGATTCGCGGGCCGACGTCTGCTGTATTGGATCTTCGCCGTCGCACACGAGAACTACCTCTCGATAGAGTTCGTGACGCACACGTTGCAACGGCTCTCGGGCATCAACACCGTTGAGGTGATGAGGGCGCTGGATGACGGGGCCTCTCTGACCTTGGCGCTGACTCGCTCCCACTACCCTGACGCGGACTTCGGCCGAATCTTCAAGGGTTTCGCTTTCGGGTTGTCGGAGGAGGAGAGGACGGCGCTTGAGACCAAGATGCAACCATCGGCAAGGGCGGTCGTCGTCGACTTCAACGGGCTGGAACTTCTTCGGGAGCGGTTCGGCCACCTTCCCCACGTGCAGCAGCGGCGCCCTTAGCTATTTGTAGAAAATAGTAGCATTTTGCATCTGATTGTGTAATGAACACCTTTGGATAATGTGTTAAAACACATGTTTTTGACCCTCTTCTTGTGTTTCAGTTTCTAGCACTTAATGCTTCTCGAGTTCTATTAGGCGTTGATCGAGCGACTGAGTCGGATATAGCTCGTTAGCTGCGAGGAAAACTTGGAACGAAAGTGCTTTCGTAACTTGGCACGTTTGAGGGTCATCCGCGAAACTTGGTGCGGATCGGGGGGTCAGGCCGCGAGGAAATGGAGGGAGGCACGGAGCCTTGGAGCGTTGGAACGAGGCGCGGAGCCGTGTTGAGGCCAAGGCACAGAGATTTGGAACGTAGGAATGAGGCGCAAAGCCTTGTTGAGACTAAGGCACGGAGCCTTACGACGTAGAACGAGGCTCGAGGCCTGAAGAGTCGAATGCAAAGAGGTCGATCGTTCTGACCCTCAAGTGGGAACTCTGTGATTAGCCCTCGGGTAGTGATGGGTAGACGAGTCGACTGCGCTTCACTGCCATAAAATAGTTAGTGAGACAAGAGAATGCATAGAAAGTTGATTTTATTATGCGTAGAAACGACGCAAGTTCTCGATGTTCCAGGCATGGGCTAGCTCCCTGCCGCCCTCGGTCACTAGCTTGTACGCGTCGGGCCTTAAGACCCGCTTGATTACATAAGGACCCTCCCATGGAGGTGATAGCTTGTGGTGGTCGGCCTTGTCTTTCACTCGCTTGAGCACAAGATCGCCAACGTTGAAGGCCCGACCCTTGACGCACTGAGCGTGTAGTCGTCGCAGACTCTACTGGTACTTAGCCGATCATAGAATGGCAACATCACGCGCTTCATCCAACTGATCCATGGCGTCCTGCTGCGCCACTTCTGACCTTTTTTCGTCGTAGGCTCGGACCCTCGGGGAGTCGTAGTCGAGGTCGGTCGGCAGCACAGCTTCCGCTCCAAAAGTCATGAAGAAAGGGGTGAATCCCGTAGTTCTGTTGGGGGTTGTTCGTACGCCCCACAACACGAACGGGAGTTCTTTGAGCCACCGCCCGGCCGCTTGCCTGACGGAGACGTAGATTCGAGGCTTTAATCCTTGCAGCACCATCCCATTTGCACGCTGGACCTGACCTTTGGTCCTCGGATGGGCGACGGTGGCGAAGTCAAGCCAAATGTGGTACTCCATGCAAAATTCCCGAAAGACGTGACCGGTAAACTGCGTGCCGTTGTCGGTAATGATGGAGTGTGGCACTCCAAAGCAGCAGATGATGTCCGATAGCTCAGGCGAAACTGATGCAAGGGGTCAGCTTCGTCTCACAATCCACTTGGTGAACTTGTCGACGGCGACGAAGAGGTTAGTGAAGCCCCCGGGTGCTGGTTGGAAAGGTCCGAGGACATCGAGTCCCCAGACCACGAAAGGCCATGTGATCGAAATCGTTTGGAGCTCCTAGGCCAGCAGATGAGTCTGTCGAGCGTAGAACTGATAGCCTCTGCAAGAGCGAACGAGTTTCTTGACGTCGAAGACAGCTGTGGGCCAGTAAAATCCTTGACGGAAAACTTTCCCAACCAAAGTCCTTGGAGCGGCGTGGTGATCGCAAATGCCTGAGTGGATGTCGTCGAGATGGAGACCCTCTGCTTGAGGGATGCAGCGCTGGATAACGCCACTGGGACTCCACTTGTAGAGTTCATCATCGAAGATGATGTAGGCCTTGGCTCGTCGAGAGATCCGTCGGGCCTCCTTGGTGTTGGCTTGAAGCGTGCTATCCTGCAGGAAAGCGTAGATGTCCTAGGACCAATCGGGGATGATGGCCATAATTTTAGTCCCCGGGGTCGAGGTCTGTTCGCTGACTGCCGCCTCGACCTCGGGGTTGGCGGCATCATCTTTGAGCTTGATCGTTGGCTTGGAGAGGACTTCGAGGAAGACGTCGTCGAGGATCGAATCCCACGTCGAGGCCATCCGGGCGAGGGTGTCGGCCGCTTCGTTGTCACGGTGTAGAACGTGATGAAGTTCGAGCCCGTCGATCTTGTCCTCGAGCTTGCGAACTTTCTGACAATAAGCCTCCATCTTGGGGTCTCAACAGCTTAAGATCTTCATGACTTGGTTGACGATGAGCTCGGAGTCCCCTTGACGTAGAGCTGTCAGACGCCGAGGGTGATGGCCATCCAGAGGCCATGCAGCAATGCTTCCTACTCTACAGCGTTGTTGGAGGCAGGGAAGTGAATCCCTAGTACGTACTAAAAGTTGTCTCCCATGGGAGAGACGAGAAAGACGCCAGCCTCCGAGCCTTTTAGTCGGGAAGAGCCGTCGAAGAACATAGTCCAATGCTCGAGATCGACGAGATCTGATGGTTCTTGTGCCTCGGTCCACTCGACGATGAAGTCAGTGAGGGTTTGAGACTTGATGGCTTGCCGCGGCAAGTAGGTGATGTCGTGGACCATGAGGTCCATAGCCCACGTGGCAATGCGCCCAACAACGTCTTTGTCATTGAGGATCTCCCCGGGAGGGAAGCTCGTCACAACTCAGATAGAGCGGCTATCAAAGTAGTGGCGAAGCTTGCAGCTGGGGATGAGGATCGCGTAGAGTAGCTTCTCCACTTGGGTATACCGGGTCTTGGCGTCGGCGAGCACCTCGCTGATGAAATAGACAGGCTGCTGGACCTTCAAGGCCTGACCCTCATTCGGTCGCTTGACGACGAGGACCATGCTGACGACCTTAGTGGTTGCAGAAATGTAGAGGAGCAGTGGCTCACCAGGGGTCGACAAGGTTAAGACTGGCGGAGAAGACAGCATAGTCTTTAGTTGCTCAAAGGCTTCCTGAGCCTCGGCGGTCCAGGTGAAGCGATCGAACATTCGAAGGTGTCGGTAAAAAGGCATGGCCTTCAAACCCAGTTGGGAGATGAAACAGTTGAGGGCCGCCAGGTACTCAATGAGCTTCTGGACACCTTTGACGTTGTTTATGGGCCCGAGGTTGCGGTTGGCGGTGATCGTCTCGGGATTGGCTTCGATCCCGCGCTCGACGATGACGATGACGAACCCGAGGAGTTTGCTGGTGGTGAGCTTGATGCGGAACTTTCGGAGGTTGGCGAAGTTTTCCTCCAGGTACTTTCAAAGGTTGGCGAAGTTTTCCTCCAGGTCTTCAATGAGGCTGGCTACTTGCCGAGTCTTGAGGACGATGTCGTCGACGTAGACCTCTAGGTTCCGACCCAGCTGGTTGTGCAAGCACTTTTGCAAGCAGCGCTAATACGTGCCATCGGCATTCTTAAGGTCGAAGGGCATGTTGACGTAGCAGAACGAGCCGAGGGGTGTAATGAACGACGTAGCCGGCTGGTCAGAGCCGCGCATGGATATCTGATGGTACTCGGAGGACGCATTAAAGAAGCTAAGGGTTTCGCAGCTGACAGTGAAATTGACCACCTGATCTATGCGCGGCAAAGGAAACAAATCTTTTGGGCATGCTTTGTTGAGACTTGTATAGTCAATGCACATCCTCTATTTCCATTCTTCTTCTTAACCATTACAGGGTTGGCCAGCCACTCTGGGTGGTAGACCTCTTTGATGAACTTAGCATCAAGCAACTTGGCGATCACTTACCCAATGGCGCGGCGCTTCTCGTCGTCGAAGCGTCGGAGTCATTGCTTCACCGGTCGAGAGCCGAGAATGATGTTCAGAGAGTGCTCGGCGACCTCCTTCGGGATGCCTGACATATCAGACAGTGCCCAGGCGAAGACATCCTGATTTCGAACGAGGAAGTCGACCAGCGCTTCCTATTCATGAGAAAGCGCTGTCTCGATCCTGGCCTTCTTGGTCGGGTCGGTGTTGTCGAGGAGAATCTCCTTGGAGTCGTCGGCTGGCTCGAAGGACATAGAGGTAGAAGGCTTGGAGTCTTCCAGTTGTGCTGACCCTGCGAGGGCGATGGCCAGCTCGTAAATTTCCTGCTCGCAGGCGAGAGTGTGCTTGAAGCGGGACGTCACGATGATAACGCCTTTGGGCCCTGGCATCTTGAGCTTGAGGTACACGTAGTTGGGGATGGCCATGAACTTGGCATAGGCGGGTCTGCCGAGGATGGCGTGGTAGACACCGAAAAAGTTGACCACTTCGAAGGTGAGCTTCTCCGTCCTAAAGTTGTCGCGGTCGCCGAAAGTGACCGACAACGTGATCCGACCCAGGGGCACCGCACTACCCCTGGAGATGATGCCATGAAATGGAATGTTACTCGAACAGAGGTTGGACTCCGAGAGCTTCATGGCCTTCAAGCTGTCGATGTAGAGGATGTTGAGAGCGCTGCCTCCGTTTATGAAGACCTTGGTCAGACCCGTGGTGCCGATTATCGGATCGAGCACCAGGGGCAGGCGCCCTGGCTGAGGCATGTAGTCGGGGTGATCAAATCTGTCGAAGGTGATCGAGGCCTCCGACCACTTGAGGTAAGTGGGCACAGCGGGGTCGGTGAGATTGACCTCTCGCCACGTCTGCTTCTAATGGCACCGTGATTCGTAAGCCACCGTCCCACCGAAGATCATCAGGCAGTCCTCTGGCTCGGGAAAAGCGTCGTCGGTGTTACCCTCGGCCTCCTTCGCAGGAGGGTCGGCATTTTGAGGCTGACGGGAGTCGGGTTGAAAGTGACCCTGTAGAAGACTCGCATGAGATGGCAATCCCGCAAGGTGTGCTTGACGGGGGTCACGTGGTTGATACAGATCTTATCAAGCATCTTTTCGAAGTGGTTGCTGTGGTCGACCGGCTTTTTTGCTTGGGGTCACGCCCACGAACTCCTCATCGTGCTGGCAGCTCATCTGCTTCTTGCTGCTCGAGTCGTCCCCATCCCGACCGTCTTTACGGTCGGAGCGTCGGTCGGAGTGGCTGTCGTTCTTGTGGTTGGCCTTGGACTTCTCCTTGCCCTTGGTCCGATCTCGGTCGAAGTTGGCTTGGACAGCCTCCCCCCCAGTGGCGAAGGTGGTAGCGATGTCGAGAAGGGCACGCGCCATTCGAGGGTTTTTACACCCTAGCTTGTGGACGAGCGCCTTGGACGTCGTACCACAGGTGAAGGTGTTGATGACATCGGCGTCTCTTACGTCAGGCAGCTCGTTTCGCTTGCGAGAAAAGCGCTGGATGTAGTCACGGAGCGATTTGCTGGGGTTCTGCTAGCAATTCTTCAGATCTTAGGAGTTACCCCGAGAGGGTGTAGGTCCCCTGGAAGTTGCCGACGAAGGCGTGACGGACGTCAGACCAGTCGTGAATGCTATCCCTCGGAAGGTGCTCGAGCTACCTCCTGGCCGAATCGGATAGGAAGAGTGGCAGGTACTGAATGGCGAATAGGTCGTCAGCACCACCGGCTCTACACCCAAGACAATAATCCTCAAGCCAGTGGGCAGGGTTGGTCTCACCAGTGTATCAAACGATGTTGGTCGGAGCACAGAATCTCTAAAGAAAAGGTGCTCTCCGGATGTAGGACCCGAACGCTTGGGGCCCAACCTCATCAGGACCGAGGCTTCGGACATGGTCGTAGCCGCGTTGACGCCGGCGATGGTCAGGAGATCGCTCCCACCTGGACTCGGTGTAGCGATCATTCCTGGCTTGCTTCCGCGCGTCAATCGTGTGACGGGCGTCACGGTGCTCCCCAAGGCGCTGGCGAACATTGCCAACCGCAGGGTAAGGATCGCACGCCTCAGTCCGACCACGGTGACTATCGCGGGCCAGACTCCGACAGTCGACGCTCGGCCGGTGGGAGTTGTGCGCCTTGGAGTGCTGATGAAGCGAGGGTTAAGGTTGTTGAAGCGCACCGTCGAGGTAAACGCGCAGGCGGTCATAGGTTTCCTTGAGCATGGAGTTGTCTAGTGTGACAGACTCATGGAGGATGTAAGCCGCTGCCGCCAGATTCTCGTACGGCGTGTTGAAGGTGGGCGTGCTGCTGTCCATTATCTGCTGATAAGTGGACCGGGCCCGGGCTCCGGCGCCACCGCTCGTCGCAGTGGCACCCCTGCCCTGACCATCGCCCCTGGCTACAAGTTTACGCCAGCGAGCGTCTTCGACGACAGAAAGAGTGTGATGGTGCGGAGAAGAATCATCGTCAAGAGCCTTGCCATGGGTATCGACCTCCGCGGCCTTGTTAGGTAGTAGCGTGAAGCACTCACGGGACGGGTCATGGCTCAACACATCACGAGGCAGGCAATGAGGTGAACGACGGCGAGGCGAACGCCGCTTGAGTAGGGAAAGGTGAAGCTCACCGCCGTTGTTGGCAACGAAATCTAGGCTTTTGAAACGGAAGGCCTGGCCAACAGCGAAGGTGGGGATGCTCCACGAATCGACCATCACGAGCGATGGCAACCGCAAAACCCCCAAAAAACAGGCGAGAGACTGAGGACTTCCCCACCAAATTGAAAACTGAAGCCATCGAAAAGCGAAACAAAAACGCACAACGAAAAACCCCTACCTTGCGCACCAAGTGTCGGTGTTCTGGCACAGTAAAATTTACGTAATCGGAGCGAGTATTCGTGCGCTTTTCGTATTCGAATGGTCTAGTCTACGGAAGAGACTCAAAGGTTAATCTGGTTCGGGCCGTCGAGAGGGTAATACCCTACGTCCAGGGGCGAGAAAAGAGATCAAATCGTATGAACTCAAGAACACGAGTACAATGCAGATGGGCTCTGGCTCGATTCAAGAACCCTAGCTTGCGTGGGTGGATGTGGTTACAACGGGGTGGCTAAATTCACTCGACTTATTTTTGTAATGCCCTATGGTACCCCTTTTATAGGGGTCGGACCGGGGGCACCAACTTCGTGCCTGCGGAACTTGCTAGCCCTCCACCAGGTGGGGCCTTGGTCGTCGTCTGAGTTGGTCGCCTGGCGCTCGCTGGCGCCGGTGCAGTTGGCCGGTGGCCTTCGTACGTCCATTGTTCAGTCGCGGGGAACAAAGGACACTTTTTTGTCTTGTTTTGCCAATCATCTGGCTGCTTTACGAACTTTCAAAACACTTTACCTCCCGGTAAGGTTGATCTATCTCCTGCTGTACGTTGTCAGAAATCTCTGTAGTCATCAGTGGTGGGTTGGTAAGGTGTTGCCCGACCTCAGGGGGTTGGGTCGGAGCGTTAGCTTCTAGCCGTTGGTGGGCTGAATCCTGTTGTCGTGTAGCTTCAACCTTCCGTCGGTCGGGCTTGGACGCTTGTGCGGTTTCGACCCCTGGGATCGGGACGTTCTTGGCAGGATGTGGTCCTTGGTGGGCCATAGACGGATCGTGGGCCGTAGTTTGTAGATGGGCCATCATGTAGAGGTTCGGTCCGTAAGTATCCGGGGTATACTATCCCGACAAAAATGTTGTCTTTTATGAAAATAGAAACTACTTTTGCAATCAAGCATCCATATGAGAACACCCATCCCATGCAGTGCACCCAACCAATAAGCATATCACTTGCTAGTTGTTGACACCCAAAATTTGCATCTTGGGAAGACCGAAAGTTCTGGTTTCTCGAATCAAATTCTCCAGTTTGGTAGACCGAATATATTTCATAATGATTGTTTTGCAAAAATTGTTTTCTAACGTGTTTTTCGGGACATGAAAGATATTTTCGAAGAGTTTGACTAAATTCCACTAAAAAAGAAAAGAAGTGCTTAAAAAGACATGAAGATGAATCCAAATCTATGATTTGAAGATTCCATGACGTAGCCCTCGCCGAGACGATCGAAACGGATATATGAATCGCCTAATTTGGAAACCGAACGAGGAAATTACGGAGTTAACAAAAAACGTCCGAGTCTCCATCGGAGTGTCCGGTAAAGTGCCAGAGTATCTGGTATTGGAGTGTCTGGTACAGTACCGAAGTGTACGGTAAGCCCTCTCTGGACGCGAGATTTTACCCACCGGAGTCTCCGGCAAAGTGCCGGAGTGTTTGGTACCCAAATTCTGTTTTTGATAGTTTTTACACTAAATCAGAGCTAATTTGTTTCTTAATCAAGGAGCTCCGTGGCTCCATGGAGTAAGACCAACCCACCTCTATATAAACAGGCCTAAAGCCGATTGAGGAGGTAACCCAATCGATTCTACCAATTGTCCCTTTACTTTTTACCTCTCCAAACCCTAATCCTATGATGTTCATCCACCGGTCTCCACGGCCATAGATGACGTCCTAGGGCCTGCCGACCAACTAGGGCACGTCCAAAGAAGCTCATGCCCTAACGGGGTCCCTCCCGGGCGAGAGATTCGACGGTCTTTGCTAGTTTGCTCGTAAACTAGTCGTTCTTCGCCACGAAAGAGCGTTGTCTACCACTTTGCAGGTTTGCCTGTAAACCTATCCGCCTTCACAGCGAAATCGCGATACCTATCTCTCCCCGAACCAATCGGAGGCGACCTCGCCGATCCGGTCCATTGCGACCCACACGACCTAGTGCTCTCGGTGCGTTGATCCGGATCTTTTCGGTGTCAACACACTTTTTGGCAACTCTGCTGGGGATGAGTGATTCCGGTTGCACAAACCGAATCGTCGTTTTCACCATGACCTCCAAGATCTGCACGACGAACATCGTTGTGCCATCCTTGGAGGAGTTGCCCGAGGAGGCGTGCAAGGCATTCTTAGAACACCGGAGATCCTCCGAAGAGGCGCGCAAAGCACGCGAGGAGCGAGAGCTGCAAGAGTACTTTGCTTGTTTCAAGAAGGACCGCCAAGGCTCGATCTCTCAAGTGAAGGAGCCCGTTCTTTCGTCCGTCGACAATGACGCGGCTATGGGTGCTGCCAATGTAAGTACATCTTCGTGCCCTCCCGTTACTTTTAAAGACCTTTCATATTACTTTGACAGCATGAAAAAGGTCTTGACAAATGATATGCAATACATGATCCAAGAGAATTTGTCTAAAGCTAAAAATGCCAGTATTGCATCATAGTCTCATGTTGCACATGTAGCTAGTACATCGGCGCCTCATGTTGCACATGTAGCTAGTACATCGGCGCCTACTACCTCTAATGTAGAACATCCTACGTATGTCATGCCGTTGAACTCGTTTAGTGAACCAACTAGTCATTATACATATAGTGGTCTTAACTATTTGAATCATCATTCTGAATATATACATAGACCCACTGTTCACGATGCATTTGCTTCAAGTTTAAATTCTACTAACAACATTCAATACACATATCCTCATGCATCAACAATGGGGCAAGCTCATATGCCGATGGGTAGTTATCAAGGTCAAGCCAACATGACGGGTTCATCTAAGTTTTATGAAACACCACATGCTAATTTTGTGAATACTCAATATAGTGTTTCTTCTTTCAATGCACCGGCACCAACTGCACCATCTATGATAGCTTCATATGACGTGCCGATGCATGACACATATGGCCCTACTAGTTCATATTATTCATCAAATTATTCTCAAGTGCCATATGATGCTTCGCATGTTACTGGAGTGGAGGTTATGCCTACAAATTCAGCACTATACTCAAGTCTTGATAAGCGTAATTTAGCTTCTTACATTGCTGAAAATGGTAGCCAAATTAATGAAAGTTTAGCATTCACATACCTCCACATGCTACACTTGCATATACTTCGTCCACTAATTCGGCTTTAAATGCAAATAATAATCATGGCCGAATGGGTGAAAACTCAACAATTGCTCCTATATTCCCTCGAGATGCATTTTCAAGTATAGAGAAGAAAATGGATGCGGTTCCTGCAAAACATCTCGCAAGAATCAAAAGCCATTTTGATAAAAAGCCGATTATTACTGAATTATCGGCTACAAGTGAGATCGAGGAAACAAACACAACTACACACGAGGATATCAAATGTAAAAAGGTAGCTATGTTTGATTTTCTGAAAGAGGTCATATATTTGTCAAGTGATTATTCCATTATTTATCGACCTCAACCCGTAACCGAACAAGGTTCGGTTAGCAAAGAGCATCAACGAGAGCATGGAGACAGAGACAAAAGGAATATGAAGGCGTTGCCAAACCACAGTTCGATCCATATCAAGGTTCCACCTCTCTCCAACATATTTGATAAGGTATGTTTCACGAGTACTTTGCCTAATTCTCAATCAGATCATGAATTTTCAATTGATGCATCTGTTAGTACTGCTACGGTAAATAATTCTAAGGGATCGATTGAGGAGGGTAAATTACTAGTTAGCAATAGAGAGTCTTCACATAATATCGGCCAATGCATTCTAAAAATTAGAAAGGCCGATAATAGTAATATTTTGGCATTCAAAGTTTCAACCTCATCATTGCAAAAAAATTTATCTAAATGGTTTACTTGTGGCCATTCGGGTTTTAAAAAAAACAAAGTCAAGATTAACCAATGTTGCAAAAACCGATACTAGTGTAGTAAAAGAGTCTAAAGCATGTGGTAAAAGAGACACAAGTAAATGTGTAGCCGAATGGATAGATGAGAAATCTAAACCATTCATTTGTTTAGTCTTAAAGACGTCTCCTCAAAAGAATCGCCTAAAGAAAATGAAGTACACTTTTGATTTAACTTTGTGTGATGATCTATTTGACAACTTGTTTGAGAATAGTTTTATTAGACTCATAGATCACAAAGTTATTTCAGCAACACAAAATGTAGGAAAGCGAGCATATTGTAAGTGGCATAATTCTTTTAAGCATAGTACTAAGGATTGCAATATGTTTCATCAAAAAGTTCAATCGGCCATTGATGGAGGACGATTGGCTTTTGGGGAAACACATAAGGATGATCAATTGGCCTCAATTGGTCTCAATAGTAAAAACTTGTCAAATTGGCCACAAGCCGGTTCATCTAAAAACGAGTTAACTCTTAGTAAAAACAAGTTAACGCCCTCCAATAGAGAGAGTGCAGTTGCCGATGAGATTCATGATGATATTATTAAAGGTCATGATTTTACCGAAATTGTAAAAGATCCATCGTGCACTGGGGGGCAACATAAAATTTTTGAGCTTGCTCATGGGCGATTGATCTCAAATCTGCCAAATTCAGCAAAGCCGAAAAAATCGGAGTCTCAAGTTCATTTTGGTTCTCACAAGGTCAGCACAAAAAAACAGAAATCTGAGAACCAATTTGAAGAAGGTTGACGGAGGTAGATTCCATGGCCAAAGCAAGGGTAGAAAGCCAAAGCTTACTTTTGAAGAGCTTTTAGCTAAATATATAGCAAAGATAGATGCAAAGAATGGTCATAAACCAAATCGCTCAAAGCCATCAAGAGTGCCTCCACAATACAAATATGATGATTCAAATTGGCAAAGAAAGAGAGTTTATTCGGAGGATCCATATCTTCCTTTTACGCCGATTGTACCACCTTCATATGGATCGCATACGGTAGCTTGTCATCCTTATGCATCATGGGGGTGGTACGATCCAAAGATGAAGTCTCAATCATATCATCAACACAATGACACTACAAGAAAGCAAACCACCAGAAGGCAACTATATTTGAAAGACTGTTTCGATAAAAAGAATCGGTCAATGGCTCAAGAGAAGAGGAAGGTGGTTCGACAAGTCTATTGTGTCAAAAAGGACGGTCGTAAAGACAAAAGTTCAGATGTGAGTTCAAGTGAAGAAAAGCCGATTCGTGCTTTGATCTTTGGCTGTTAGTGGCAAAAGGTTGAAGGAACCAAGCGTTGATATTCTTGATGCCAAATCTGAACCAAAGAAGTTAAAGGCGTCCAAAAGGAAATTAAAATTGCCAATTCCCAAGACGAAGGCACAACCGAGAGGTCCACTCGGTTTCTCAAATTGGCAAATAAAAAATTTGCAAAAACTTAGTACGGAAGAGTTGAAGAAGAAGGGCATGGCATGAATTCTCAAAAAAAGGTTGCAAGAACATGACAATAGTGATAGTCAAGTAATGGGCACAAGGAAGATAATGAAAAATAAGAAGACCAAGAAGCCGTTAAAGTATGTACCCAATCATCAAAACTATTGGTCATTGTTTTGTCATGATTCATTGTCCATGTCACAAATGCGTATGTATTGGAGTCATCCTCATGCTATTTGTTCTCGTCCTTCTTAGCTTATTTACTTTAATCCTTGGGCACCTAAATACTATGCATGCCATGATGGGCTATTTCCAAATAACCGTACCGTTACTTGAATTGCTTTGGGTGCAGAGATCAAAATAACTATATGTATAGCACTTGTACTTATTCTTAGAGTTTATTTCGGTTGTATAAGTCATGTAAAGGATATATCATTGTGCTGACATTGGTAAATCCCTAGATGCTAAGTCTTATATCATGAATTCAACATTGTTAGGCATTTATGCAGCCAATGATTTTTTATATATATTTGAGATAGCAAGTATCTGGTTACAATATCAATAGAACTTAATTGTAATGATCGATACTTGGAGTTACCGATGTTGAAATAATTCGGTTGTCATTGTTCTAAAGACTTGGTAAAACCGAATTAGAGTATTTGAGATGAGAGTCTTTTTAGTCATTGCCTTTGTAATTATAGATCAATATTTTAAAGGAAGTTCAAAGTTCGGCATATAAGCATTTTATGAGCTTTTAAGTTTTATTGCCGAACATTGAAGAATTTAATGAGCATGCTTAAATACAAAATGACATAGTTTTGACATGGGTAGAAGAGCATGAGACTTCAATAGCCGATGAGTTGTAACCGACCATCGTTGACTACTAATAACTTCGACACTCGGGGGAGCAAAGCCGCTAAGTGAAATGTAAAGAAAAAGATGCTAGAATAGAAATATTTGTCATGTTTGTCAAATATGTGGTGAAATGCTTAGTTCCATTTGGCCAAGAATATGAATGTTATCTTGCGAGCAAACAAGGCCAATAGATGATTTGGTTGGGTAGAATCTGCAGTCACCGGAGTGTCCGGTATAATACCAGAGTGTCCGGCGAGCTCTCTCGGGTTTGGGTCATTTTGCCCAC
Source organism: Zoysia pacifica (assembly GCA_001602315.1). Lineage (NCBI taxonomy): Eukaryota > Viridiplantae > Streptophyta > Magnoliopsida > Poales > Poaceae > Zoysia > Zoysia pacifica. Next base: position 16,217 of record BCLH01001393.1, on the reverse strand, counting down.
CGGACTATCCGGCACGATGCCAGAGTATCCGACAAGCCCTCTCGGGTTCAGTGCATTGCACACCGGACTGTTCGGTGCAGGACCAGAATGTCCGGTGACCAGAGTATCTGGTATAATGTCGGAGTATCCGCTAAGCCCTCTCGGGTTCAGACGCTTTGCACACCAGACTGTCCGGTGTATGACCGGAATGTCCAACCACCGGAGTCTCTGGTATGACGCCGGAGGATCCGTTGTGCCCTCTCGAGTTCGGGTGTTTTGCGCACCGGACCATCTCGTATAATGCCGGACTATAGATTGAACTTCAATGATTCAATAGCCGAAATATTTATTTAATACGATCTAACGCATTGCTACAATTGACAAAAATTATTTCGGCTACTTGATTAGTTTTTTATATTGGTTCTAGATAATCGGTATCTTGTTTATCATCATACTTGAGTAATTTTGGGTAACAAAAATATTTTTTGGCATGCTCACTTTGCCAAAAACAGAGGGGCATATGTTGACACCCAAAATTTTCATCTTGAAAAGACCGAAAGTTCTGGTTTCTCGAATTGGATGCTCTAGTTTGGTAGACCGAATACATTTGATAATGATTGTTTTGCAAGAATTGTTTTTCAACGTGTTTTTCAGGACATGGAAGATATTTTCGAAGAGTTTGGGTAAATTCCACTAAAAAGGAAAGAAGCGCTTAAAAAGACACGAAGATGAGGCCAAATCCATGATTTGAAGATTCCATGACGCAGCCCTCGCCGAGACGATCGAAACGGATATATGAATCGCCTAATTTGAAAACCGAACGAGGAAATTACGAAGTTAACAAAAAACGTCCGAGTCTCCATCGGAGTGTCCGGTAAAGTGCCGGAGTATCCAGTACTGGAGTATCTGGTACAGTACCGAAGTGTACGGTAAGCCCTCTCTGGACGCGAGATTTTACCCACCGGAGTCTCCGGCAAAGTGCCAGAGTGTTTGGTACCCGAATTCTATTTTTGATAATTTTTACACTAAATCAGAGCTAATTTGTTTCTTAATCAAGGAGATCTGTGGCTCCATGGGGTAAGACCACCTCACCTCTGTATAAAGAGGCCTAAGATCGATTGAGTAGGTAACCCAATCGATTCTACCAATTGTCCATTTACTTTTTACCTCTCCAAATCCTAATTCTATGTTGTTTATCCACCGGTCTCCACGGTCATAGATGACGTCTTAGGGCCTGCCGGCCGACCTAGGGCACGTTCGACGAAGCTCACGCCTAGACGGGGTCCCTCCTGGGCGGAAGATTCGATGGCCTTTGCTAGTTTGCTCGTAAACTAGTCGTTCTTCACCACGAAAGCGCATTGTCTACCACTTTGCAAGTTGCCCGTAAACCTAGCCGCTTTCACAGTGAAATCGTGATACCTATCTCTCCCCGAACCAATCGGAGACGACCTCGCCGATTCGGTTCATTGCGACCCATACGACCTAGTGCTCTCGATGCGTTGATCCGGATCTTTTCGGCGTCAACACTAGTCTTCTTTGCTGGCTGCCATGCTGACACTGCAAAAATAGATACCTTGCGTGAGTAGAGGTGGAGGCACCCCTTGTCAATCTTATGTGCCCCTAATGTCCACTTGCTGCCATCACCTGACATTTGGTGTGCCAGGCTCGCGACTTCCTTGAACGCATCATCCGTGGCAACCAGTACTCTAAATTCTCATGGCGCTCCGGGTGCTGCACGCCCTCACAAGAGATGATGTTCATCAACTCTTCCTTGAGAAGCATGTGCTCCACTAACCCCCTCATCATTGGATCACCGCCAGCAGCCTCCAGATCACGGAACAATACCTCATAGTAGTCGAAGGCATTCCGCACGCGGTTCGATAGGACCTCACCTTTGTGGTAAGCATACTGTTCTGTCAGCACCATGAGCTTCGGCGTCAAGTCGCAGAGAACACGGAGGAGCGCGTCTGCTTTTGTTATCTCATGCGAGGTTGTGGCGGTAGTGGTATTCATATTCTTCCTCTTTTTTGCTGTGAGATTTAGCCGGCAGATCTTCGGTGACCTTGTCAGCGATCAAGCGGTGGAACTGCAATGTCGACATGATTACCAGGGCCTCGCCCCATCCTTGGGCGACACCAAGGGCAGCAACACTAGCTGGTATGAAACGATCAATGTGATCTTTGTTAGAATAAATCCTTTGTAATCGTGTCTTACTTGGTCTAGCTGGTTGAGTCGAGTCGTGCGTGGAGTGGAGTCGTGCGCAGTCCACTGCATGGCTAGTAGCTGAATAACTCAGCGCCACGACGCTCCTTGGCGAGCACGATGCGCGGCGATGCGGTAAAATAGCGTGTCGCGCACCAGGGCAAAGTGGCGTGAGAATCGGTCATTAGACCGTTGTATGATCGTGGTTGTGATCCAATAAAAGGGCAACACGGGACCTGAAAAACGCTGCGACGTTTGCAGCACAAAAACTCTCCACTCTCGTGTGTGCGCTCCGGCGAACTCACTTCGCCAGCGGCGTCGCGTCTGAAACCGGAGCGTCGCCCGGTTTCAACAAGTGGCACCAGAGCCGAAGGTTTATGTCCTATAGAGGATCAATCAGCCCACCTCGTGAACCAGCGCGCAAGAAGATCGTCCTAACACCTCAGCGGCGAACTGCGGAGGTGATGTCGTCCAGCGGCGAGAAGGAGGCGGCCAAGGAGCGCGCGATGCAGGTGGCGGCGGGGAACCTCACCTGGCCGATGCTGACTCGCACCAATTACTACGAGTGGTCACTGCTAATGCAGATGAACCTCGAAGGTATGCGGTTGTGGGACGCGATCGAGTCGTCAAAGGTGGACAGGCAGCAAGATCGCCTGGCCCTAGCTGCTGTGATCCGTGGCGTTCCGAAAGAGCTGCACGCTGGGCTGGCGGCTAAGAAGACCGCGAAGGAGGCGTGGGACGCGGTGAAGATGATGCGGCTGGGAGCGGATCGCGTCAAGGAAGTGAACACTCAGAAACTCCTACGGGAGTTCGAGATGCTCACGTTCCGTGAAGGAGAAACCGTCGAAGACTTCGCCGTCCGCATCACCAACATCGTCACAAATCTATAGGCGCTCGGGAGACGAGTGTGGACGACTCCAGGGTGGTCAAGAAGTTTCTTCGTGTCGTCCCGGCACGCTACAATCAGGTGGCGGTCGCGATCGAGATGTTCTGCGACATGAAGACGCTGACGATCGAAGAGCTCATGGGACGTCTCCGAGCTGCTGAAGATCGGTTCGAGCCCATGGTGGATCAAGTCACTGACAAGGCCGGTCGGCTCCTGCTGACCGAGGAAGATTGGGAGGTGAGGAACAAGCATCGACTCCAGTCCGAGTCGCCAGGACCTGTTGGCGGCAAGAATGGTGCACAGACCAGCGATAAAGGGAAGGCCGTGGCGCGCAGCAACTCCAGCGTCAAACTCACAACCATGGGCACGCCGCGACGCAAGGGAAAATGCAAGAACTGCGGCATCTATGGCCACTGGGCCAAAGAGTGCAAGAAACTGAAGAAGGAGCGGAAGGAAGCCTCCCATGCAGCAAGAGTCGTCGTCGAGCAGCCGGCGCTACTTTTGACGCAGGTGTGCAGCGTCGTGCGCACAACTCCAACACAAAGCGTGTTCCTGAGCCAGGAGCGCGTGTTCCCGGGGGAGTACGACGAGGGCGCCTGGATACTGGACACGGGCGCGACAAACCATATGATGGGGTGCCGCCAGGCCCTGACATCACTGGACGAGACGGTGCGAGGTGCCGTTCGCTTCGGAGATGGGTCCAAGGTGGAGATATGTGGACTTGGCGTCATCACGATCTCGAGCACAAACCAGGAACATAGAGTCCTGACAGAGGTATACTACATTCCAGCACTGAAATGCAATATAATCAGTCTTGGGCAGTTGGAAGAGGGAGGATGCAGGATCGAGATTGAAAAGGGCGTTCTCCAAGTCTTTGATCGAGAACGGGCCATGTTGGTCCAGGCAACACGCAAGAACAGGTTGTACACCATGAAGCCCACTCTGTGTGCACCAGTGTGCCTCGTGTCCAAGATGGAAGAAGAAGCATGGCGCTGGCATGCCCGCTACGGGCACCTGAACTTCCGGTCCCTTCGGGAGCTGGGAGCAAAGGATATGGTTGCTGGGATACCTCTGATCAAGCAAAGTGAACAGGTGTGTGATGGATGCGCGCTCGGCAAGCACCATCGCGCGCCATTCCCGAAGGCTTCAGCTTATCGTGCAGAGCACGGTCTGGACCTGTTCCATGGTGATCTCTGCGGCCACATCACTCCACCGACTCCAGGAGGAAAATCTTTCTTCCTCCTCATCGTGGACGACTACAGCAGGTTCATGTGGCTCGAGCTGCTGGCATCGAAGGACGAAGCATATCAGTACTTCAAGAAGGTCCAAGCG
>BCLH01001393.1:0-10147 GCA_001602315.1 Zoysia pacifica | reverse complement strand
ACTAGAAGGAGCAGGCATGACCAAGTGCAACCCGGCCAAAACACCACTTGAAGTTGGGATGAAGCTGAGCAAGAAAGATGCAGGGGAACCTGTAGATGCAACGAAGTATAGAAGCCTCATTGGAAGTCTGAGATACCTGGTAAACACTCGACCTGATCTTGCTCATTCTGTGGGAATCGTTAGCAGGTATATGGAGGCGCCAGGGATGCAACACTGGAAGGCAGTGAAGCACATTCTCAGATACATTAAAGGGACAATTGGACATGGCTGTCACTACAAGAGAAACAAGTCACAAGCAGTTGATCTATTGGGATACAGTGACAGTGATTTTGCGGGTGACACTGATGACAGGAAAAGTACCTCAGGCATGGTATTTTTCTTGGGCTCAAGTCTGATCACGTGGATGTCACAGAAGCAGCGAATTGTGGCTCTTTCATCTTGTGAGGCAGAGTATGTAGCAGCAGCAGGGGCAGCATGTCAAGGACTTTGGCTCAGTCGCTTACTTGGTGAACTGACAGCCAATAAACCAGCTAGCATTAGACTGAAAGTTGACAACATGTCAGCAATTGCTCTGAGTAAAATTCCGGTTCATCATGACAGGAGAAAGCACATTGATGTGAATTTCCATTTCCTCAGGGAATGCGTTGAAGATGGGAGCGTGGAGATTGATCATGTGGCAACTGCAGATCAGTTAGCAGATGTTCTGACAAAAGCTCTCGGGCGCATCAAGTTCGTCGAGATGAAGAACAAGCTTGGAGTCGGTTCAGTACAAAGGATTTAGGGGGTGATTTGTTAGAATAAATCCTTTGTAATCGTGTCTTACTTGGTCTAGCTGGTTGAGTCGAGTCGTGCGTGGAGTGGAGTCGTGCGCAGTCCACTGCATGGCCAGTAGCTGAATAACTCAGCACCACGACGCTCCTTGGCGAGCACGTTGCGCGGCGATGCGGTAAAATAGCGCGTCGCGCACCAGGGCGAAGTGGCGTGAGAATCGGTCGTTAGACCGTTGTATGATCGTGGTTGTGATCCAATAAAAGGGCAAAACGGGACCTGAAAAACGCTGCGACGTTTGCAGCACAAAAACTCTCCACTCTCGTGTGTGTGCTCCGGCGAACTCACTTCGCCGGCGGCGTCGCGTCTGAAACCGGAGCGTCGCCCGGTTTCAACAATCTTGGACAGGGTTAAACACGACGGGAACGTGCAGACGCACGGCCTCCTGGGTAAGCACTCCGGCAGCTTGTGAGAGGAAAGACTGGTCCTCACTGACGATGGTGAGGTGCAGGAATGGAGGTCCCCCAGAACGCGGGTGAAGAGGCAGATCAGGGCGAGTCACTGGTTCGGGTTGGCTCCGCCGAGGTCGACAACGTGGACGCGGTGCTCGGCCGGCGTCGCCTCCGTGATGGCGTTATTGGCCACCGCCGCGGCGAGGCGGATGAGCGGGAACAGCATGGCGAAGCTCCATTGTGCGCTGTTGATGTACGCCGCAGTCGGTGGTGGCAGCAGGACCTTGAGCTGCAGTGACCAGGCCAGGCCAGGCAGCAACTGCATCACGCGACGCCCCAGCGCCTCCGCGAACGCCACCACCACGCGCTGTAAGGCGACGTCGCCGGCAAAGGACATGACAGAGGATAGGTACTGTAATGCCGCGCTAGCTGCCAGTGTTCCCCATGTCTAAACAAGCGACGCACTGGAGGATGATGTTGTAGAAGAAGATGCTATGGTTACCACCATGCGGCTGGGGTCTGGGGACGTTCGCCTCTGGCACAGGCACAGCCTCCGCCGGCGCTGTCGCCCCCCAGGTTGGCAGGTGGTTGGGCAGGTGCTGTCGCCAAAGACGATGATTCCTCCCCAGCGCATGACGGACCGCTGCCTTGGTGATGAACTTTCTTCTTCACCAGCCAGATCTCCTGCTCAGCATCGTCCTCCTTGGCCACCTCAGCCTTGCCCTTGCCTCTGGACTGGTTCAAATTCATTGCTACATATGGTTTAAACAAACAGTTGGTGAAACTGCTGAAATACAGCAAACATGGAAAATGAAACAGGGATGGTGGTGCATCTATTAACTAGATTCGAAACAAATGCAAATACAAACACAGATTTATTTTTCATATTTAGATCAATGCCCTTCTCCATTTTCATTACAACCAATTAGTTCGTCCTTTTTAGTTAAGAAGTGAAAGCAAGCGATAACAGCAGAGCCATTTTACAAGCCGAGACAACCAAGCTAAGACGCTACATAGAACACTGTTTTGAACAGCGAGCTGCATGCGATGGCGATGGCTATCTACAGCCTTTTGACAAACATGCTAGGTAATACAAATCTGATTGGCTTGAAGAGTAATTAAATGGATTTCATGTCAGAACGCACGACATGGATAGTTGGATACGACTATACAAGATGACCTATCGATCGAGAAGTTGAGGCACATTTGCTAAAAAAAGGAGTTGAGGCACACAAAACAGCTACAGAAACAGAAACGGGCCTTGCTAATTAAGGTCTTTGATATCTACAGATACACTGACATCCGAAAGGAATGAATTTTGTTTTTGGGGATTGTTGACGCCAAAAGGGATCTGGGACAGCACACTACGCGCATGTCCGTGCGCGGAACGTCAATGTCGCCTTGACAAAAATCACCACGAGCGCACATAGAAAACCCACTTTGGGATGGACCCATTGGAGAAGGATCTTCTTAGGGTTGATACGGGCTCGGCTAGGCTAGTCGGATCGCCTTCACACGTTGCTGGGACAGAAAAAGAACATAAGTGGGGTAGAGTAAAGGGATTAGAATTTGGAGAGGTAAAAAAATATAAAGACAAGTTGATAGAGACGATTAGGATGCCCCCTCAATCGGCCAAAGGCCTCCTTTTATACAGGTAGGGTGGTCTTACTCTGAGAGGTTTCGGATCCTACAATTTAGAAAGGTAATTTGTTACTAAAACAACCGAAACCGTCTTCATCGGACAGTCTAGTACAGTGCCGAACACTCTAGTACTGTACCAGATAGTCCGTCGTGTAAAACTCTAGAATCCGAGAGGGCTTTCCGGATAGTTTGGCAACTTGCTCGATGGTCCGGTGTGCAAACGCCGAACCCGAGAGGGCTTACCGGATAGTTCGGCAACTTGTCGAACACTCCGGTCATCAGACACTCTGGTACTGTACTGGACAGTGCGGTGCGCAACACACCTGAACCCGAGACGGTTTGCTGGATAGTCCGGCAACTCACCGGACACCCTGGTGGGAAAAATGCTCAAACACGAGAGGGCTTGCCGGAGACTCTGGCATTGTGCCGGACACTCCGCTAGGGTCAATTTTTGCGTGTCAACATATGTCTCCCTACTTTTTGGTGAAGTCTCCGCACCATAAAGCATTCTAAGCACTCAAAAACATCTAAGGCGTTGGTTTTTTGACTCCCGACCATATCACGATTTTTTAGCAACGATATTCATTATATCGGCTATTTCCTTCTTAAGCGTTTTGCCATACGCTTGCATGATATTTTTTCAAATATCGGCCATTGAGAGCTTTAGGCAGCGATGCTCCTCGCAAGACTTCTACCATGTATGCATTTTCGGCTATCACTCTTGTTATCCTATATGGTCCCTCCCAACTAGGTGGCCACTTCCCGAATTTGTTGCTCCTTGAAAAAAGGGGCAGAATTGTTTTTCAAACTAATTCACCCACCTGAAAAGTTTTGACTTACTTTCTTATTGTAGGCTCTAGCAACTCTTGCTTTGTCTTTCTCAATTTCCTTTAGGTCATTTAAACGCTTATCAGTCACTTCATCAATATTATCTAACATCAAGGCACCATATGCATCAGTGGATAAATCATTTTGTTTAGCCAATCTTAGAGCTCTTAGATTTACCTTGATGGGTAAAATGGCTTCTTGTCCGTACACAAGCTCATAGAGTGTTTACCTTAGTTGCCCCATATCTATATATCTGATGAGCCCATAAAGCTTCCGGTAAGACTTCATGCCACCTTTTGGGGTGATTCTCTATCTTTTTCTTTATGAGCTTGATCAATGTCTTATTACTAGACTCGACCTGACCATTGGCCTCAGCGTAATACGGAGAAGAATTGAGCAACTTAATCCCATAGGATTCGGCAAACTCACGAACATGACCTGATGTAAATGAAGTACCTTGATACGTGGTTAAAATTTGCGGTATGCCGAACCTATGAATAATATGGTTAGTAACGAACTCAATTACCTCTTTATGTGTCATGTTCTTAAGGGCAACCGCTTCGGTCCACTTGGTAAAGTAATCCGTTGCCACTAACACGAAGTGGTGTCCTTTCGAGGACGGAGGATGTATTTGCCCTACAAAATCCAGTCCCCATCCTCAGAAAGGCAAAGGTTTGATTATGGGGTTCATCATGGCAGCGGATACTAACTTAATATTACTAAATTTTTGACACCCTTTGCACTCTTTGTAGTAGCGGTAGCAATCGACAATCATAGTGGACCAATAGAATCCAGCTCTCCTCAACAGCTACTTCATTTTAAGACCTGATTGGTGCGTACCACAAATACCTTCATGAACCTTCCTCATAGCTACTTTGGCTTCCTTGTCACCTAGACATTTTAAAAACACGTTCGGCGATACAAATGGTCATCAATCAAAGTGTATGTGAAAGCCATGTGCCGAACTTTTCGTTCCACCCTTTGTGTTAGATCACAAATGTATGAAACTGTGGGATACCTCCAATCTAATGATTCGGCAGTGCCATTATTTGCCTTGCTAATAGCCTAATCTTCCAATGCTAGCACCTCACACATCGGTTTCTTAATAATAGAGAATTTATCTTTGCTAACATTATAACCCGATGCTTGTTGTGCTAAATCATTGGTCCTACTATTTTCTAGCCTAGAAACATGATTTATATGAAACTTGTCCATTCTTTTGACCACATCTAGGCACTTGTCTAAAATAGCATTCAATGACCCATCTAAACATTGAAAATTTCAGGCAACTTGTTTCACCCCCATGGATTCTAACATTTCTAAGCCGAACAACAATGCTTCATATTCGGCTAGATTGTTAGTGCAATTATATTCTAATCGGTTTGAGAATTCAAAATGGGCATCATGAGGAGAAATCAATACCACACCAATACCTACAACTTCTAAGGGGTAAACGTTATATAACCAACGTCTAAATCATGCTCTAAATCAATCCGATGTTCAATAATGAAATTAGCAACGATTTGGCCCTTTATGGATTTCAAAGATTCCTAAGTCAAATCATACTCAATCAAACCATATGCCCATTTTTTAAGCCTACCACTAGAAATTGGCCTATGCAATATATGTCTAATAACATCAGTTTGGCAAGCAATTCGACAAGTACTAGACAACAAGTAATGTCTCAACTTAGTGCAAGCATAATACAAGGAAAAGCGTAGTTTCTCAATAGGAGTGTACCTTGTTTCCGCATTTACCAACCATCGGCTCATGTATGTTATCACGTACTCTCTCCCTTCGGTCTCTTGCGTAAAAACAGCACCAATCACATCATCTTCGGCTGCCACATATAGGTGAAAAGGAGCTCCTCTTCTAGGTGCCCTAAGAACTGGAGGTGACGACAAGTATTTTTTTATCTTGTCAAAGGCTTCTTGTTGTTTTGCCCCCGCCAAGTGAATTCGGTCTCGTTTTTCAACTGAAGGATAGGAGTGAATGCATAGATTTTCCCCGACAAGTTGGATATGAATCTTCTCAAGTAATTCACCTTGCCTAAAAATTTATGTACTTGTCTTTTGCACGTAGATGCTTGCATCTTTTGTATGGCTTCTACTTTTTTAGGATCTATTTCTTTGCCATTCTCATGAATAATGAAACCTAAAAACTTTTCAGCCCATACACCAAAAACACACTTGAGCGGGTTCATTTTTAAACCAAATTGGCGCATACGCTCTAAAGCAAGATGCATACACTCTGGAATAGGCATATTCATGTTTGGTTTCACCTCTTTCCTAGGACGCTCATCACCATGAGGAGATCTCGGCCGCTTGGCCGACCGATTCCCCGAATCGGTCTTTTAGTGTTTGTACTTCTCCATGAGGCTGTCAAGTGTAATTTTAAAAGTTGTCTTCTTTTCCTTAACCTTGCTCGCATTTAACTTCCACCTACCCACTTCGAGATTCTTTGGTTTGATCATTTTGTGCTGTGGAACTTGCCCCTCGGGTCCCCAACCTCTAATAGTGACTTTAATGGACTCATTACCATCAGGAGATTTCTCTAGCACCACTTTCCTAGAAGTGATGTCAATCGAAGGAGTAGGCCTTTCTTCTCCGATGATGACATTCTTCCCTTTTGTTGTATCGGCTTGATGTGGTCGAATCAACACCTTAGGGTTGAGATCCAAAGTGTTCATCGGGAACGGGTGCTTATCTATTTGTATTTCTTTGAGACTCAGTCGTCCTTCATTGATGACCGATTGGACCTGTCGATGAAAAACATTGCAATCATTAGTAGCATGAGAATATAAATTGTGCCATTTACAATATGCACTGCGCTTTATTTCATCCACCGGTGGCAATGTATAAGACAACTTAATATACCCAACTTTATGCAGCTCATCAAATATTCTATCGTATTTGGCTAAATCAAAGGTGTATTTCACATCATTCTTCCGGTTCTTATGAACCGGTTTGAGTGCGTCAAATGCTAAAGATTTACTCTTAGATGACCAATTAAATTCAGCAGCACGTATATCGTTTGACTCATCATCGGTGCTATCCGAATCATATTCAACAACATGAACATTGTGCCAAATTTTATGATCATGCTTTGGTTCTTTGCTTTGGCTCTCTTGTGCCGAAGCCTTTTGTTGGAGTTGTGTGAGAGTAATAAAATCATAGCCCTCCAACTTTTCCCTAAGATGAGATCGTAAACCATTAAAAGCTAAATCGGTTAAATCTTTTTCAGAAATTGTCACATTAAAGCAACGGTTTTTTATGTCTCTAAACCGCTGAATGAAACTAGAAACCATCTCATCCTTCCCTTGTCTAGCCGATGTTAAGTGTGACAATTTTAATTCATTGTCTATGGAATAAAAATGATCGTGGAATTTGCATCCCAAGAATTCCCATGTGCAAATGGAATCTGGAGGCAAAGATGAGAACCACAAAAATGCGGTTCCGATTAATGCCAAGGAGAAAAGTCTAATTTTCAGAGCATCAATGTTATTGGCTTCTCCTAGTTGAGCAATGTATTGGCTAATATGTTCCCATGTGGTCTTGTTGTCTTCACCGCTAAACTTTACAAAATCCGAAACACGCCAACCATTAGGGTAAGGGACCGAATCAAAGCTTGAGAGGTAAAGTTTTTTATAGATTCAGTCTCTACCTTTCAAATCAAATCCTAGTGTGTCTCAGAATTGTTTAGTCAAATCTTCCTTAAAGTTTGTGAGCTGTTCTTCTATGTTTGTGGTGGGGTTTCTATAAGGATTTGCTTGCACACTACTTCCCGTCATATTAAATTTTTCATTATGCGCGTGTCCATAAGGCATTCACGTACCACTTGGTGGGATGTGTGGTGTACTATATGCGGTGGTGCGGTACGGAGGGACAAAGTTCGATACCTCACTCATCGGCTAGTAGCTGGATTGGGAATGCTATCAATCGGTTCTACATTAGTAGGAGGCACTACTAAAGAATTAGTTTGCACACCGGTTTGGAAACCTGATTGCCCACTAAATAAATTCAACGTCATACCGTACCATGGTTTTTCAACGTTAGACACAATGGGCCCCGATGAATTAGCATGAGGTTTCTCTACTTGTGTAGCACGATTGATAATACCAAGATCTTTCAATGACTTTGCTAGGGTTTTTTGAATCATATATTGCATCTCATCCCTTAAAACCTTTTGACTATGAGCGGACCAAGATGAAAGATCTTCAAAAGTAACCGCGGATTGAGTAGATGAACTTAAATTGGTGGAACCAACAGTTTTTTCATTGGGGATGGTAGGAAGAACGGTCTCCTTGACTTGAGAGACCGTCCCTTGACAATCCTTCTTGAAGCACGCCAAGAATTCTTGGAGTTCCTGATCTTCCCGTGCCTTGCGCTCCTGCTCCTCACGCGCCTTGCGTTGTTCCTCCACGGCCTTCCGTCGTTCTACGAACAACTTTCGTGCCTCTTTGGGAACTTCCTCCAACGATGGCATCACGATGTTCTTCGGCGAGATCTCAGAAAACATGATGTGGAGAGGATGATTCGGTTTCTGCAACCAGAATCTTTCTTCCCTAGCTGAATTGCCAAAAACTGTGTTGACACCGAAATTGGGTTCAGGACAGCACACCGCACGCACGTTCGTGTGTGGAACGTCGATGTTGCCTTGACGGAAATCACCACGAGCACCTAGAAAACCCACCTCATGAGGGATCCCGTCGGAGGAGGATCTTCTTAGGGTTGATCTGAACTCGGTCAGACCAGCCGGATTGCCTTCACACGTCGTCAGGACGGGAGAAGAACAGGATTGGGGTCGAGTACGGGGATTAGGGTTTGGAGAGGTAAAAAAACGTAAAGGCTTTGGTAGAGTCGATTGGGATGCCCTTAATCGGCCTGAGGCCTCTTTTTATAGAGGTGGAGTGGTGTTACCCTGAGGGTTCTCAGATCCTAAAAAATGGAAGGTAATTTGTTACCAAAACCGACCTCACCGGACAGTCTAGCATATTGCCGGATACTCCAGTCACCAGATACTCTGGTACAATGCCGGATAGTCTATCATGTAAAACTCTGGAACCCGAGAGGGTTTGCCAGACAGTCTGGCAACATGTCGAACACTCTAGTGGGCAATGAGCCTCAACCCGAGAGGGCATGCCCTGCCTAACAATCTGGCAATATGCCGGACACTACGGTGGGCAACGAGCCCCAACCCGAGAGCATTTGTCGGACAATCCGGCAATGTACCAGACAGTCTGGTGGGCGATACTCCCAAACTCGATAGGGCTTGCTGGAGACTTCGGTATTGTGCTGGACACTCCGGTGGCATCAATTTTTGGGTGTCAGCAAGATTTATTCCCTCTCTAATCCACTTGGATTGGTGCATAACCGAACAGGACCTTAGTGTGCCCTGAATCCTCAGCTTGTGTACCAACCTTATTGTCTCACATCGCTGCTCCATGGTGGTATGCTCGAACATGCTACCATCATCCGTATCACCCATCACGCCATCTTGTCATGGTGCTTCCACCACACGATGCTGACACAAGTGGACATGTTCATCACCTCGTTCCATGGCAGCACGTGCTCCAAGCGAAACGGTCCACAAACCTACATGGATTACCAACATCAGCCTCCTGGTCATGAAAACAGCATGAAGAAGTAGTTGAAGGTATTTGACACTCAGCTTGAGAGGGCCTCATCATTGTGGCCAGCATATCTACGGGTAAAACGTATGTATTGGGGAGGTCAACCTGATGTTACCAAAATAAATGGTTGAAACATATGTATTGGGAATACATTGCTCATTTTATCTTTTTCTCTTTTTGCTTCATCTCCCCCACCTTACAATTAAGGATTCAAGGAATAATTTTTGTCTACTTTGTGTTACTTGAGAGTCAGGTGTGGGGGTTTATGTATCGAGCAATCTTGATGCATATTCTTTTAGGAAGAAGCGCTAGCTGTATCTGCAGCACTGAATTTAGCAGCACAAAATGGCTAATTAGATGTACTTAGTAGCAAGAAAAGTTATATATATTGGCAACATAGATGGGAAGGATTCATTTTTCAAAAGGTGGAAACAGGCCTTGTTAGATCGTGTTGATAGTGGATGACCATTAGTGTGTGCTACAAATTTGTGTATCTCCCACAGGTTTTGATAGTGAAGTTTCTATTGTTATCTTTTCTTTGGGTCTAGGAGTGTAGATCCGAGAGTTTCCGTGTCAATAATAGATCTGTAGTTCGGAGGTGGTCAATACCTTCGGATCCGGTCGCCGGAGTCGAGGAAGACGATCCGGCCATCTGCCCTTTGTCGGTGTGGTCCTCTGCACTTGGGCAGCGTCGGTCGGTGGAGAGGGCAGTGCCGTTGGAGTCACGGCGACGTCGTCGATCTCTCGGTGGCGGCGGTCGTCGTGGCGGTGGTGCTTCCCGTCGGCACAGCGCTCCCTCACAGATCGGGTTTTGGGATGTCGGTGG
>BCLH01001392.1:62294-86613 GCA_001602315.1 Zoysia pacifica | reverse complement strand
ATATTGTTCTCACAACTCATGTATGAGTTTTCCCTTTAAAGGGTTTTTCTCATGAGTTTATAACGAGATAATGCTAATATATTATGTATCAATTTCTCCTGATTTTTTCCACTGGGTTTTAAGGAGTTTTCACAATGTATCAAATAAGAATGTATACTGTACTAATTTCTCCTATTTCTCCCATTGAGTTTAAGAAGTTTTTCACAGTATACAGTAGATGTCTTCTTATATTTTTCCCACAGAGTTTTTGGAGGAGTTACTACACGGAGTACGTAGAAGGATAACTGCTCAAGGGGGAGTGTTAAAAAATATTCTCAAGTTATCAGTTTTCCAAGTGATCAGTTCACTAGGTGTCTATTAGAGGAGGCACCTTTCCTACTTTTTATATATGTAACATCCTACAGAAATAAAGACAGTTGGATCATTTGTCTCTCTACAATCTCTATTCTAAACATTGGAGACGAGGAAGGCAGATGTGGTGATTCAAAATAAAAATAAAAATTTAACAATTTAAAAACAAAGGGAATAAACACGAGGCGTGGGATTGGTCTTACGTCCGTTCCTTCTCTGATGCTGTTGCGATCAGTCGACAGATATAAGCTACCGCTTCTTGCACCCAGGGTTTCACTTACCGTTTGAACCGCGAAAACCGCTCGGGAACGGTTTGACGAAAACAACGAAAATTGTCAAAACCGTTCGGTTTTTCGTTCAATTTTAATTTTTAAATCTGGGGACGGTTTTGTCGGTTTAAAAATGGTAAACCCTGCGGTTTTTGTGGTTAGCCGAACGGTTTTGCTGAAAACCGCTGACTGCGAAAACCGAGCAGTTTTTGCTGAAAACCACGCGGTTTTTGCGGTAAACCGTTCGATTTTCATGAAAACCGATAAATTAGTGAAAAATAAGAAAAGAGATGAAAAAGTACTGAAAAATTGAGCATGACCTATTCAATTTTTTTTTAATATCAACATTCACAACATACTTCATCCATAAATAGTAAGACACATATTCATTCATATCAAATCTAAAGTTTCCAACACAATAAATTCATACATACATGTAGTTCATCCACAACAAATCCAAAGTCCATACATAGTTTTCGAAGCACACTTTATTTTGAGATTGTATTCCAATCAAAATATGCATTGTCGCACTCTTCACTTGAGATAAGTTGAATTACTCTAGTAGCTAACAACTCTGCTTTGAATTCATTCTAAGATTTTTTGTCTAAGCGGTAGTTGTCTCCCATTGTGAGTACAACATGTTATAAAACTCTGGATTTTGCCATTGGTAGACCTATGTGGCGGGAGGTTCTGTACTACGATCACCATACGGATAATTGTAGTAGTTATTACTTTGGTTGTATGATATAACATGTTCTATCGCAGAATATTACGTACCGTAGTAATGTTGTCTCCCCCATCGATGTCTTTGTAACTTTGGAGCATCATGGTCTTTATCCTGTGTAGTATGGGTATAGTCTATCTCACCTGCAAAAAAAGTGAATTGTAAGATAAATGAGTCAAAATTGATTGTATGATGTGAAGAAATGGTTACCTGTGAAATGACGAGTTGTGATAGGTGGATGTGAGTCAGGAACCATATTGCCTGGTGAGTCTCTAGATGTAGTTCGGGAGCTGTTATCATTTAATTCTTGGTAGGGTGGACTTCGTCTGGTGTCTTCAGAATCTGTGGAGCCGTCAGTGCTCACATTGTTACCTTTTTCTTTGCTCCTTAACCTCATCTTTTTAGCACCTTTTTTCTGTCTTGCAGTTTGAACCTTTCTCTTGCCTATGTGATTATCACCCACATTTTGATCCGCCCATTCAGATATTGTTGCAGCACAAGATAAGTACAGCAATTGTCTACCAGCGTCATCATCTGTAACAAGATGGCTTGGTAGAGGACTGTCACCCTCGGTGCCCTCTTCATCAAGAACAGGGTCAGAATTCGATCTCCCATGTTCCATTTATTCTCAAATAGGATTTGAAGAATCATACAACGACAGCTCCATGCGACGATCAAATGGATCGGCTTTTGGTGGCTTATATGTCCATGAAGCATCACGCATACGGATTCGAAGGTTGTAATTATATACATCAACTTATGCAATTTCTCATGAGATAATCTGTTACGCATCTTGGTGTGGATCAACGCAAATGTACTCCAGTTGCGCTCACAACCACTCGATGATGCATTCAGTGAGACTATCCGTAATGCAAGCTGCTGGAGATGAGGTGTGTCACCTCTAAACATGTTCCACCAAGCTGCAGGAGAAGTATTCTTATCATCTGCCATCCTGTTGGCCAACTCAGTGACGAATGAACCTTGTTTTCTTCTAAAAATTTTCGCCTCCTGCAGGGCCTGCACACACAAGTCGGTTGGTGCTATGCGTGTAAATGCCTCTCGAATATCGTTCATTATATTTTGACCCATCCTGTAAGAATAGTAACTTTTTGGGTTCAAAGATCCAGCTGCATATATAACAATAGTTAGATATCATTGCACTATAAACGAAAAATACAATAATTTTGTTCGTAAGTACGTATTACCTGCATTCACAAAGGTATCATTACAAATGTCCACCATCCTACGATTTATAATGTCCATGTAACTCTCCATCTCTCGCTCATCATTCCTATAAAGGGCTTCATACTTATTTTTACAAAAATGATATCTAAGAAGTACTTCACTCAAGGTAAAGGCTCTTGTCTTGATCAGCAAATCGATGAAACACATACAAAGGTTACACTGCATCTACCACATATTTCACTGAATCTCACTATGACATACTTGTTAGACAAGGGTGAGCATGCCTTCTCTCCTTGGTATTGGCAAATCTACTATTTAAAAATGTCTCAGAACCTATCCATACCATGAATTTTTCTCTCCAACGAAGCATACTCTCAAAAAACATATAGTTTGTGCTAAAACATGTTGCATTCCATCTTACCAACTGACGACCAATAGCTTTGGTCATTATAGAGTGTAACTGATTATGATTATATAACCAATGAAAAATGTTGCGAGCCGACTGTATCATAGCTTTGTGCTCTAAGAACTCACCAATAGCCTTTAGCATCAAGTTGATTGTATGTGCTACACATGGTTGCCAGACAATATGAGGATACTTGTTTGTTAGCAGCTTGCACGCTTTTTTATAATTTGAACTATTGTTTCTAATAAACTACACAATATTATCTGCACCTACATCAATGCATACTTTATTCATTTCCTGCACAAGAACATCTGCACCTACATCAATGCATACCTTATTCATTTTCTGAATAAGAACGTTTTATTGTTCAAAATATCATTAGTACAAATAAAACAAATAATATCATACAATAAACGTATGTCTCGTACCTTGAATATAAAGTCCACAGATTGGTTGTGCCCGGTAACATCACATGAGTTGTAAAAAAATATGACACTATTACAGTAGATCATGAAGTTTATCAAGCTCATCCCTGTAAGACCAGTTCAAGAGTCACATAATCGTGACACCGTACATCGATCACTTTATCTTGAATTTATCGAATTCCTTCTTGATGTCTTGCTCGTTAACATCAAGATATGTGCCATCTATTTCTCTTTTAGTTGGGCTAGGCACGCCCTCACTTGCAAACATCATGACACACGACATAAATATGGTAAGATATAAAGAAACATGTAATACAATAAAACGAATGTCTCATACCCAATCTTTGTGTCTCCTTGATAGCACTAATAAAGTATGGATTATCGGCTTTTCTACCAGAGATAGCTTTTGTATGAAATTTTTTTGACTATGCGCGTCCAATGGCCGACTTTACTAGCTTGCTCTTTGCACTCTATGGACCTGTATCGATCCTAGTTTGAATTCGTTGATTATCTGACCTCTGTGATACGAACCTCCTCATCATGCCAAACAATCCAGACCCACCACCTCCCTAAGACAAACTAGAAATACTTTGCGATGAACTAGCACCAGCACTACCACTCTCGAATTGACCACTATACGAACGCTGATTGCTATCAGAATTTTTCCTCCTCTCTAGATAACCTAATGGCAGCCTGTATCTCCTCATCGTCCTTCTCATTAACATTTCCCTCACCTACAACCTAGTGCTGTCTGAGGATCTGTTTAGCTCGGTCCTTCCTCTGCTCGGCGTTTCTATCAAGCTCTCAGCGAAAATAGTCTCGCATGTTAGTGTGAACATGACGACACCCAACTACACTGCTTCCACAATGTGTCAAATGTTGCTTGAATCGTGTGGCACCACCCGCTCTCTTCACGGACTTGCAATATTTGGCGGAACTCGGAATACACATTCTCTCCGTGATACCAAACTGAATCGGACTGATCTGCCATCCTACAATTAACAATACCACAAATAACAAATACCTATATTGTAAGTTGCAAAAAATGCACCAATATTTGAAGAAAAAAAACACCACAAATTACCTCTGTACCCGAAAACCGACTAGATCTGACGATTTACCACCCAAACCGACTGGCTAGCCACTTAAACGGAACGGTTAGCCGTTTCCACGGCTTCCCTTAGCCTGCGCGCGAAAACTAGCCGGCTAGCCGCTGTTTTCGCGCGGCTACGGCTAGCCGCTCGACTTCAGTTTGCCGCGTGCTGGGACCGGCTAACCGCTTTCCGGCGACAGCTTCCGACGAAGATGCGATGGACAGCACAGGAGTGACGGACGACAATGAGTGAGATGCGAATAAAAGAGGGAGAGAGGTGGATGGATAAGGTCAACCATGAAATATTTTTCATCTAGTTTTTTTTTACATATTTTTTATTTTAAAATCTACCAATTTTTTAAAATTCAAAAAAAATTGAATTCAGAACCGATGAACCGCCCAAACTGACTGGAGCAGTTTGAGCAGTTTTCACAAAAACCGCGCGGTTTACCACGGTTTTACGAACCCTGCTTGCACCTTGCCCCGGCATTCCCTGTGCTGTCTGCAAATCACATTCATACTACACGCCTTGTAACACTTCACGCTGAGAGCTGCCCATATGGACAGTGACTGCTGAACTCCTGACCTATTGCGGAGCAGGATCGGATGGTCATGACAGATTAAGGATTGCTTCAACCTCACTTGCTAATGGCTTATTACACGATGCTCATATTATTCACGAGAATTGCTCTCTACAGAGGGACAATTGCTGATTACACGTTGCTCTCCCTCCAGTTACTCTTTTTTTATTGAGGACTCTAGGACAAGTTTTTTTAGCTCAAATTGAACTAAAAACGCTATCCTAACAGCATAAGTTAAAAAAAAAAAGGGAATAACCAGCTACAAAGCAATGTTGCACATAGCAATACTCAACGGAATAATATCTTTTTGTAGCAATTTCGTATCATAAATGTGCAAGATGAAACAGGGCTCTGCTGCAAGCTTGCAACGGAAGGGTGGCTCACAGTTATAACGCTGTTTGCACGCAAAAGCACAACAGGACATGCATGATTGCATGCTGATGAAACATCAAAATTTACTTTACATCTAAAACACCGGAAAGAATGGAAACCCCGATAGCTCACTCTCATACCTCTTAAGTCCAGAGCGACTAATCTCAGGAACAAGATGCGAAAGCTTTCTTGCTGCAAAAACCTAAGTCTATGGAGCGAGGACCAAAAGAGCTGCATCTTCTAATATCCTCATCATAACAACTGTCATTCCAGCTACAAATCAGACATCGCCAAAATCTAGGCCATCGGAACTCTGCAAATCTTCCTCAGATTGTCCATGTTCGATGATGATATATATACACTCTTGATCAGGCATCCCGCACCCTCTATGGTGAAACTCAAACGGCTCCTTTACAACACTCGTACTATCAAGCAAAAACCACTGTTTTGTTTTCATCAAACGGCAAGATACAGTGTCTGATGTCAGTAACTAGCCCAATTGATCTGAGCATGTTGTGGCTGCTGATAACCAGAGGCAGGTGGCCCAACCATTTCAACAGCTCCAGCAGTTGTCTGTGATGTCTGCAATGGATGAAAAGCAGGTCCAGACAGAGTCTGTGATGGATGGTACATCCCTCGAAAAGGACCATGACTAGCATGGGCGGGGGTAAATGCCATGTGCTGTCCTTGGGAGGGCAGGCCACTGAAGGAGGTTGGCTGGAGCAAAGAAATATCTTGTCCAGGTGCAGGGATCCAAACAGTCGAGCCATCACTCTGGTCCACACATATATAAAAGCATTAAGGATCAATATCAAATATGTAAACAAAATTAATGG
Source organism: Zoysia pacifica (assembly GCA_001602315.1). Lineage (NCBI taxonomy): Eukaryota > Viridiplantae > Streptophyta > Magnoliopsida > Poales > Poaceae > Zoysia > Zoysia pacifica. The sequence goes on along the minus strand of BCLH01001392.1, from coordinate 80,371 downwards.
ATCATGACGCATTCCTTTGTTAGGTTTGAAGTTCTTACTACAAATGATATAATGTGCAAGTGCTAAAACATACCAAATAGTGGAATCAACTTCACAATGAAATTTTGAAGAAAAGGCAATAGCCAAAACAATAAGCAACCAAGCCCTAAACATATTAAAACCATGCTGCCAGCTGCACTGCTAAATAATGTTATATTAGTTACCGCATTTTCAGACTAGTACTGGAATGAGAAATTCCCACAAATATCTATGCTCAACACTTGTAAAAAGCTAATAACAATGGAGCTTCTATGCCATACATTCATGTTTAAGGTCATCAGGTGGGAAATTTTATCCATGGTGATAGAGAAATCAGCATCGAAGGATAGCCTCACTTGCCACATCTCTAGATGATACTACAACACTACTCCCACCGTTCTAAAATTTTGCCGCTGGAGAGTTCAAATCACATTAATATTTGGAATTTTTAGACTCCTCAATGACAAATCGACTTTTCAAGAAACAGAATATAACGGAAGTTTAGCTGGCAACAGTTTCCTGCTCAATGATTAAAAAAAATTTACCTGCTGCCCAGCAACAAAGACGTTACTTTCCTTATACTGTGATCCAGTGACATCATCAGCCTCCACTGAAGGTCCATTCATCACCACAGCATTATTTGTAAATACTGATGGACTTGAGCCATATACTGTATAGGCACCAGGGATTCCCACATGTGTCTGACTTCCAGTGTTGTCATCAGTCTTATTTGCGCTAGATGAGTACTTGACTGGTGGTGCAACAGATGCACTTACAGGTGGATACATGCTGGCACTTGACGGAGATTGCGGAAACACAGGTGCATTGCCCATTAAATGGTTAAGGGCATGTGGTGGATAATAGAAGGGAGAGATATAGTGATTATATGGGATGAAGCTAGGAGCATAGTGAGGTAGATGTACACCAACAGGCTGGCGGAACAAAGGTACTGCTTGTTGTGGAATAGCAATGGAACTTGGCACAACTCCAGAAGCTGCAGGGACAGGTGGAGCCGACCCTGGAGACGGCGCAACAGATGAGTTGGAGTTGATTACCTGTGGTAACTAAAAGAAGACATGAGTTATAATCAGAAGTTTGAACTCAAAAATATATATCAAATGTTAGAAATTATTAGGACATCCACAAAATGTATTACTGTCACACCCAGGCGGTGTAAAAACAAGAGAATCATCCATCTGTTTATGCGCAAAAAAAGTAAAAGTTGTCTTCCACATGAATATAATCAAAAGACGATGAAACTTAAAGTTTTTTAAATTAGTGAAAGTGATTTATAAGATCAATTTTCAAGAAGAGTTGATACTGTACCTTTATTGAGAGTATGTACTAAAACTAATATTTGAACATTCCAAAACCATTGAAATAGGTCCATATAGCTGGCATATGTTACACAGATATGGATATTATTTAGATAGCAACCATACTCTAGTATATGTCTTGGAATATAGTACATTTGTATAGTATATTATGTATAATGTACTATATTATATATGGTATGTCATGGAATAAAGTGAACAACTATATGGATGATCAGGACTGATAGGACTTGACTAGTCGCCCTGGTCGACGACTAATTGCGACTAATCGTTTGGTCGGTGCCATGGCGACTAGAGTCGACTAGACGACTTGAAAAAATTGATACAGATCAAGTGAAGAAAAGATGGAAAAGGCTGGAAGAAATAGAACCAAGGATACTATTCATGGCAAATTTATGTTACAAAGGTAATCGAACAGCTTCTATAGATAGGACACCATTCCAGCATATATTCATTTTTTTTTTTTGGAACTAAACAGGTTCTGAGGTTCACCTTAGGTGCACCTATTTACACCCCTATGAGGTTGAGAGGTTGAGTAAACCAATGCAAAACACAGGATGTATTACAGACATAAATCATTAGCATTTACTGCATATAAGGTTCTAGCATCAGGAAGCTTAGTTAATCAGAAGAAACCAAACAACAGAATACAATAGAGACCTGGATACAAACCTCTTGAGCCTCACTAGTTTGAGCATGTGAACCAGGAATGTTCCCATATTTTATAGGAGCCCCAGTAGTAGCAAATGGTGAGTGACGGCCATCAACATCAGGCGTCGACCGGTAAAGTTGTGTATGATAGTTTTCTGCAAAACCATTTGCCTGAGGCATCTGCACACATAGTTTGAAAATATTTGGTCATAGATGTTTTCAAGCCATTTAACTAATCGCGATTAGTCATCCTGATAGGTTCCATGGCAACTAGGGTCTACTATTACGATCAGGCCGACTAATAACGATTAATCGCGAATAGTCAGCCTGGTCGGTCCCATGGTGACTAGGGTCGACTAGATGACATGTAAACATTCAGACTCAAACATAAAATTCATTATAAGGACCAATCACAGTACAGATAGTTAAGAGGGTCATGTCTCATAGTCCATTCTAAAGTTGTTGAGTACTTGTCGGACATAATTTGGAATTAATTGGTCCAGCTCAAATAGAGAAACTCGTTATAAAGGAGCAACTGGCCTTACATTGTTTCTGAAGTCGTTAAGGTCATGTCGCATCACATAAACAAAAAAGGTTGAGCCAAGGCTAAAAGTTCGATCCTATCATACCGCTAAACCAGTGTACTATGAATGTTATAATGGAGCAAGTCTCAGCAGGACATAATGATGTGGCACAACGATCCATGCAACATTCAGCAAAACTAAACAAGCCTTTTAGTCTCGAGCAAGGTGGGTTTAGGTAGAGATGAAACCCACAAGAGTCAATGGATGGCCATTATTGGAGTCACAAGTAACAAATTATCCAGATAACGCAAAAATTAAGAGTCAACAACAACAACAATAAAGCCTTTTTGCCCCAAGTAAGTTGGGATAGACTAGAGATGAAACCCCAAGAGACAAACCACAATAAAATTGTTAAAAAAAAAAAGACAAAAAGGAAAGAAAAAATACTAGAAAGAGAAGAAAAGAGAAAAACCAAACAGTAAAATTAAAAAAAGGGTTAAACCGGCAATCAAAGTCAGGTACGTGAATTGCTAGCCTTCAATATCTCCAGTCAAAGACTAGCTCCTTGGCGATATCCCAATCCTTCATCTCACTTCAAGGACTCCATCCATGTCAACTTTGGTCTTCCTCTGCCTCTTCACAGAATTAGGCCGACTCATCATCCCGCTATGAACTAGTACCTCTTACGGCCTTTGTTGCATATTTCTAAAGAACCACCGGAAACAATGTTGCACAACCTACTCGATTGGTGCCACCCCTAATCTCTCGTATGTCATCATTCCGGATATGATCTCTTTTTGTGTGGCCACAATTCCGTCGCAACATGCATATTTCTGCTACATGTAGCTGTTGGAGATTTTGCCTTTTTAGTAGGCCAACACTCTGCTCCATATAACATGGCAGCACGGATTGGAGTCCTATAGACTGAATAGGTTTTGCAGCATTCTACTGTCACATAGTACGCCAGAAGCTTGACGCCACTTCAAACATCAAGATTTCTATGACTACATCTTCATCAATCATCAATATCCCCATCAATAATTTATCAAATATTGCAAACAATACAGCAGCCTGGTGCACGTAGCTCCCGCTTGCATAGGGTCCCAGGAAGGATCCAGCCACTTTGGCTCTTTCGTACACAGCCTTTCCTTGCATTACTGCAAGAGACTGTTTCCAATACTCGAACCTGTGACCTCATGGTCACAAGGCAACAGCTTTACCACTATGCCAAGGCTCCCCTTCCAAATATTGAAGGCAATCGTTCCAAGAAATCCTAACATTTAACATACAATGGAAGATGTGTGAACAAAAGAAACGTGGGTCATATGACTACATGTACCTGGATTTGATCATCATGTTTAGTAGTTTGGGCAGCTGAATCATGGGGTACATATGAAGCTGCTGAAGAATCCCTTGCAAGATCTGGTCCTGAAACTTCAGGAGTTTCAGAGGAACCACATAACCTCTGAGGTGAGCTATCGTCGAAAAAAAGCTGTTGCACATCTTTGTGAGTGTCCATGTTAATATCGGAGGATGCACCCTGACAACTGCAATTCAATTAACAAATTATAGTAAGGATAAATGTAAACAAAATATGGCACACTCTTGGAGTTATTAGCAGGCGAGCTCCATATGTAAAAAGTTTCCCCGCAACAAAACATTTTATTTGACCTATTGGTCAACGATACAAGGACCAATCAGTTATTTTGATATTCTAATATGTGGCCCATCAGTATTTAAATAGAAAACAGCACCCCATATGAAGAAAATACCTGAATTCCATGGTATGGGTTGGCAAGAAAATAGCGCATATGAATCATTAAAGAACAGAAATATAAGTAATAAATTCCAAAGTTCTAAACTTCTACAGTATTTAGAACCATAAGTTACATCAAATAAATAGTACTGACTCCTAGAAGCGTACCTATGCAATACTCCAGCGCAAGATGTTCCCAAAAAGAAAAGGAAGAAAATATCAAAATTAAGAACAGATATGCTTATAGATATTCACTAAGCACAGAAATCAATACAAAAGTATAAAATACAAATGAGGAATGCAAGTATGAAAAAGAAGTATTTAGCTGAGTCCCACAATGGAAACCAGTTTGTATGATGCCAAAGGTGTGTAAACTAAAATACAGACCTTTTAGACGGCTCGGTGACAGCTTCATGCAACTCTTCTGATGAATCTTCTTCAGGCGGTGTAAAGCTCTTGTCACATTCAGGGCCTTTTAGGGCAGTTTCTTCAAAGGAGTTACCAAAACTACCAAAAGTGAGTCCATATTTTTCTGACTCTGTGACCTGTAGGTGATCCGGAATAATTACATGCTGCTTGTCACAGAGCTGAATCTCAGCGAGACTTTTGTCCACTTTCAGAGAGCTATCTTCCTTGCCAGTGGAGTTCAGTACTGGAACTGAAAGGATAACAGCCCCCACCTTTATAGGCACATCCTTGTAAATAACATTTTCATCTTGAGAGGGCTTGCTTGTTATTGGATTCCACGCTTTATTTGTCACAACAAAATTTTAGATATGATCAGAGGCGGAATGAGAAGCAGGAAGTAAGGGGGGAAAAACCTCAAAGTTCATGACCACCATGATCACACAAATTGAAGGGCCATTTCAGTATGTTATTCTCAGTATAGCTCTAGTAATATTAAAAAAAAAACAGAAAGACGGGGTGTACTCATTGCAAGACCATTTCATGTGTTATTACTTTGTATTCTTCACTCTGCATAGTTTTTAATCACATTAGAAAGACAAATCTCAATCCAAACATATGAAAGCTCAAAATTGCTTGGTAGTAGTAGTCATTTGACTTTATGCCACTTTTCTTACTTACTCCCTCCGTCCCAATTTAGTTGTCATCCTGGATCTGGGCACAAGAATTAAAGAGGTGCAAAAAGGTGGAATCTGCTGAAAACGAGGAAAGAGATAGAGATACAGATGCATTGGGAATAGAGAAAAGTGCAATGTAAAGCGAGGATGACAAGTAAATTGGGAAAACTTGAGAAGGCTAGGATGACAAGTAATTTGGGATGGAGGAAGTACAATATTTTATATTGTTAATGCCGTCGAACTTATTGAGACCCCTTTGTTTCAAAGTTACAGACATGTACGTATCATTTTCAACTAATTTTATTTATCGAGACATTGTTTGGTGATTTTCTTTACATTACTTGATTTGTCACTAATACATTACCATGTCTAATTGTCTATCCTTCCAAAGAAATAACTATTGGATAGTCTAAACAAGTTCATATTTATAAATTTAAAGAGTAAAATGGATATTTCTTACAACTTTATATACTCTCTCTCGACACATCATTATTCTGCTTTGTTTAGTGTTAACTTCAATTTAGCAACCGAACTTTGGGTGCCTGCTTAGGCCAGATTTTGGGCACCAAATTCAGCAGTTATTTTGTAGTTGAGTAGCTGGTAGTAGTTGTAATTCATTGTAGCACCGGTGGAGACTGTACAGCCTTGAGTATGGTATCAATAGTAGTACCTTGTACCGTACTTTTGAGTATATAATAATTTCATGGAGGGCTTCTTACTCAAGCAGCTCAGCTGCACAAAAATTGCTTGTCTACCTGCTCCTCTCTACATTATCTAGGCTGAGCCAAGTTTAGTGTGTTGTGTGTTAAGGTGCTGATTTTGCTGAATTGACCAACACTCTCAAACACAACAACCAACTTAGGCTGCAGTGGTAAAGCATATACACATAATATCCACCGGAGAAAAAAAGGCGCTAGGCACTAAAAGAGCGGTGACCCACAGCCTAAGCACTTAGGCCTGCTTAGGTGCGCCTAAACATTTTCCTAGGTGGTAGGTATTATTGTATTATTTATATGTTGTCTAAAAAATAAGGCAGGAAGGGAAAAAAAAGAAGAAAAAAAACAACACAGCAAGCATTGGCCCAATCATCTGCTAGCCCATTAATCTGCTACCTACTAGAGCCTGGCCAATCACCTGCTCTCAACTTACTCAGCCCACGAACTCAGCTTGCCCTACCAACAAGCCTCAGCCGAGGCAGCGACCATGACAAATTGCAGCAGTCGCCACCACCAAATCTTTTCCCTTCTCGCCGTCACCGGTGATGTAGCAGCCTCTATCGGCCGAACCTCCTCCTCCTCCCTTCCCCCTCCCTCCCCGATCAGATCCAGCCTTGTAGCAGCCTTTGGTGGCTGTGGCGGGTGGGGGCAGCGCCGATGCAGGGGAGCTGTCCCGCGTGGCAGGGCGGCAGAGGCATGGGCTAGAGCAGCGTCGGCATCATGCAGATGGCGTTCTTCCGGTACGCAGCCAAATTCTCCGTCTTCCCCGCTTTAATAATGCCTATACCCCTAGGCGGAGCGCTAATCTTCCGCTCATCGCTTTTGCGCGCGGAAGCGAATGCCTAATGGCACTTTTTTCTAGGCATAATATAGCTGATATTTGTGCCAAATATATAATGTTTTCTCAAATACAAGGAACAATAAACCTTTTGGGGAACTAGGATTTATTGCAATGTTTTCTCAAATACAAGGAACAATAAACCTTTTGGGGATATTACAGATGGTATAGCCACAATAAATGCTTAAATTATGATTAACAGTCACAGTAGAAGCTACCCTAGTTTAAATTTTGGTTACTTAGTATAAAATTTTTCGAAATCTTGTTCATGTGGCATTGTTTCAAGACAACAATAATCCAAAAGCAATACTGAGAAAATACGCACAATTTTATTCAGTTACTGTAAAATACTCCCTCCGTCTACTATTGAGCAGCGCCTAAGGCTAAAATTTTTTTCCACAATTCAACAGCGCACTTCTGGTAGAGCATTGATATTTGGAGTGGCTGTTAAATGCATGCATGCGGCAATCAAGGGCAAAACAGTTCAGTTTTATGCATGCATGCATAACAGCCTAGGCACTATGCACTCCGGCATGCAGTCCAGCTAAATCAAAGAGTCAAGAAGTTAATTACTGTTGTGAGATGTGAGGGAAGGCAGTTACTACTTGGTTTCTGTGCCAAGGAGAAATACGCTGGTGATTTGTAGAGGGAGTAGAATTTGAATGCAGATTAGGGCTGAAAACGGACGGAAACAGTAGGAAGACACCCAACCGTTTTCACTTTCACATTTGTGTTGTGGTAGAGGATCCACGGGGCTGGGACACGTTCCCGGCCACGGCTATAGCTGAAGGTAATCTCCCCCCGTGGAAAGATCAACTTCTTTTCTGCTTGACTCTCAGTGGATCTCTTGCCTGCCTTATATAGACAGCAGGGCTAAACAAACCCTAACCCGACTAAAACAAACCATAAACAACCTAATCTTTAACTAACAAACCCTAAACAACCTAATCTTTAAGCTAACAAACCCTAACTAACTGGCTGCCGTTATTGGGAAGGGTGTTGTGGCGTCCACAATATGCCACAACAATTTGCAACACCAAACGGAAACCAAAACAGGAAAGCTAGTAACGAAAACGAAAGAGACAGTTTCAGACTTTGAAAACGAACAAATCCAGACCGGAACATACCGGTATTGGTCGGTAACAGGTAACTAAGTTGGGAACATCGGCATAATAACCCGACAAAATAACATGTAGATCAGCAGACCAGAATGAACATTCATCGCAACTACAACATGTCCATGCAACACACAATTTACCAAGCGGAATGCAGTTCGTTTGACTTTGTTCAAACAAAGATTAGAAATGTTTATGGAACAATTTTAATACATTAAAGGCATGTTTTAGTTCGAGTCTTTCATTCGAAGTTATAGGATTTTGTTCAGACTAACAAAATTCCAAAAGTACCAAATCAATTCCCATTTAAACAGTTAGCTTTCCGAATATTTTAACAAAGGGCATTTGCTGGAACTGACAGGAATTTTTTTTTAAGGTAAAACAGCAAGGGAGGCCCCGTGCTGTGGGAAAACTTTATAAAAATAAACCAAACTGTACAAACAAAGAGTTACAAAATGGAAGAGCGCTATACAAGAGAGGAGGGGAGGTCAGGGCAAACTATCCAGCCAGGAAAGGGCGAGAGCCCAGGATTCATCTTTGAATCTAACCAACTGAAGGGAAGCTGACTGGATTGGCACATTGAATCTTTACTGATATGATTCTGGTCAGGAAAAATTAAGTGCTAGGTCTTAAGCGAGCAGTGACCCTCCAACGAGAGCTTAGGTGTGTTTAAGCCCTGTTTGTTTGGACTAGAGCTTTTGAGCTTTTAGAAAAGCTGGCTGATGGCTTGCTGAAAAGTTAGTTGTTAGAGTAGTGACCGTTGGCTTTTGTAATATATATTTGGCTTCTCTGCACACCAAAAGCCAGAAAAGCAGCCCTGGGTTAGCTTTTCAACTTTTAGTTCATTTCCTTAAAAGCTGGCTTTTCAGCGTTCCAAAAGGCTAGATTTTCAGAACCCAGTTTGTTTCAGCTTTACAGTTGGAAAAGCTAGCCTGAAAAGTTGAAACAAAGAGGGCCTTAAGCATTCCTAGGCAGTGCCTAAATATTTTGACTTGGGAATTATCTGCCAAATGGAGGTGAATGAAACTGAGGTTCAACATATCATTGAATAACAGAACAATGTGTGGCCTTTTATATAATAAATGGCCCAATAGCCCACTGAAGGCATAAAGGCCCACCCACTCTCCTAACCATACAATTATCTCTTCTCCCTACCAGACATCCCTCCGTCACAAACAGAACCACCTCCCTACCTCCTCTCTCTCAAACGATTACCTGCAGCAGCTCATAGCTATGGAGAGCGACACATGGCATGAATAAAACTGCTCTCCATCCTCCCAACTGTTCACTTTTCTTCCTCTTGTTGCTGCAGCACCCCTGCACGTAAACCGGGCCACCATCCCAGGGTAAAACGCCTAGGGCCCAAGGCGAAGCAACACCCCCCTACGCTCAATGCCTTGGCGCGTGGAGGCAAGTGCTTAGCAATGTTTTTTTTTTTTGTGGGATTTGAATGATTTCACCAAATACACACTAATTTTCAAGGCTAGGGTGGATTTCATTGTTGAGTTGCTTATCCACAGCGATGAAAGCATGATTACATATAGCCCATGTGAATAAGTTAGATGGCGGCGTACTACCAGATGGTCCAACAGTTGAAGAAAGTAAAGAGGAGGAAACTAGAATTATAGAAATATGTCAAAAAGGTGTGAATAACAAAACAAAGCTGAACAAAATATGATTCCAAGTGAGAAAAAAGATGTACCTTGAACTCCTACTGTCTGCTGATCTTTGAAATCATGTTCGGTTGAATAAATCTCACCATGGCTGAGACCTTCAAGTGGTGGACTAGGAATTGGTTCCACTGCCGAAATATGCAGTCCTGATATAGATGGAGGTGGCTGTATCGATAGGCTTACATCTGGAACTGTAGCAGTTACATCTTTAGCATCCTCCAGATCAGCTGATCGTTTCAAATCTGAGCAGTGACCAACAGCAGGATAGTTTTTCTCTATGGGAGCAACACGTTGTAATGGACCATTAGATAAACCACCTGACAAACTGGCATGAAGTCAGCACAAATAGACCACCTATTTGTATGTATGACTTCCATGTATTGGTGAAAAAAGATTGAACATTAAATTATGATCATACTGGGAGGGGGGAGTGGGGGGACAATTCTTCCTTTCTTCAGATGTCCAAATGTTATAGGAGGATAATTTGCATGGCAAAGTTCAGTAACATGATTTGTTACAAAATCATCAAAAGAAAAATGGAATCCTAAATGGTAAATAGTAGTTAAATGGTGACCCACCATTTAGTATTTTTTTCAGTTTAAACAATTTAATCAAACTCAAAACAGGATTGGACGGTTTAAACAGCCTAAAAGGTTCTACCGTTTAAATGGGTTTAAACAACCATTTAAAACCGTTTAGGAAAACATTAAAAAAAAAAAACTCGACCTGCGGGGGTTAAGACCACCCCGTTGCATTGATTAAGAAGAGACATCACATTAATAGTGTTATCCTAAACAGTTTTAAACGGCCGTTTAAACAGGTTTAGATGGTAAACCCGTTTAGACGGTAAACTGCAGCCCACCATACAGTTTAGCACCTAAACGGTTGACCCGTGTAGACGGTCAAAATCATGATAAAAACGGTCTAGACGGCCTAAACGAGATGGTTTGTAAGCCGGCTTAGATGCCGTTTTCACCGTTTAATGGCCAGTTAGGAAATAAAAGGGGGTAAAAAATAGGTTGTGGCCTGTTGATGTGTGCTGCGGCATGTGATTTCATTGTTGATGTGGGCTATGGACTGTAATTTCACTTCAAACTGTGAATGAGGCAATAAAACTGTAAGGACATAAAAGAATTCATGTTGGGTCATTTACTTAGTGAAAAATATTCTAAAATCTGCTAGAAAAACCTACTACAGTACAAACCGTTTAGTCCGTTTAGACGGCATTTAAACGCTGTCTAAACAGCCTAAACGGTAAACGGGGCCTCACCGCCCGTCTACCGTTTACTGTTTACATTTTCATTGCATCACATAGGTTGAGAAAATGCCCGAATCCTGTCCACCCTTACACAGCAGAACCATCGCCCGTGTGAGCTTGGGCCGGGCCTTAGTCCTGTGCTTTGGTGTTGGGCAGATGAGGGGATTTGTTTTTTTTACCCTCTGCCTGATATTCGCTCTCACAGGGAGCTGAACCCAGGTATCGTCACAATAGCAGCCCAAAAATCATTCAACGACTAATCATGGTCTTATTCACACAATACACATAGCAAATCTGAAGTATATGTGAATCATTCGAAGAAAAATGTAACAATATGTCAGTTATTTGGTATATTGATATTGGACTCCCCTGATTACTGGTATAATAATGTTCACGATGTTATGATGTATAATGTTATGACTATATTTATCTGAGCAGGAAAAAAAGAAAAAAACACTAAACAGTGCACTAACAATAATGTTCTAAAGCAGCTAAATAGCGTACCTTTAAACTACGCATACTTATACAGAATTTATGTGTCCTTTTGTTAATACACTGTACAGTTTTTTACTGGAACAGCACAAAAAGGTTGTATACTGTGAGACAAACATGGATGGAAAAAGATCTGCCAAAATATAAAGAATGTAATAACTAGTGGGCATACTGGATACTGCACTTGGAAAAACTAAGCATATTATGAAAAAACTACTAAAGGGTATTATTGTCGTACACAATCATAGATATTATTGCAGAACACAATTATGAAATCCTCAACTATATCAATACACTGACCAAAGGAAAGGCAGAATTAACCGATGAAATGTGACCTATCCATGCAATGCATCCATTCCAAAATGAATACCTTTCACTGGAAGCTGAGGTTTTGAATTCCATGTTCCGCTTGACAGAAGTGTTATTCCCTCTGTTCACGTTCTTATTCACTCCAATTTCCTTCCCCACAAAAGGTTTTCTTCCACTAAGGTCTGAAGTGTCAGGAAATTGAATATATAAAACCGACAAAGAAATATAATTAGTCTAAACATGGACTACACTGAAATGGAGCATAACACAAATAGATCTTGCTAAATGAGTACTGTATCAAATCTTAATCCTACTCAACATATTCACACATTTAATAAGTTGGATTGACAAAATCCTACCCAAAAGCAGCAGAAGAGCATAACTAACACTTAAATGAAAGTAATGAGTATACAAATGAATCACACAATCCAAATGTCCAAAAAAACAAAACTATTCTTCAAAGGAAACAATAAAGCAGCATAACATGTATGCAATACAAAAGTAGTATGAGCATGACAAGAATGTAAGCTTCCAAGAGTAACTCATGTTTCGCAGAATGATGCCTTCATACCATTAGAGTTTGACAACTCGCGTGAAGAATAGCTTCCCTGGCCACCTTTTACATCTCGACCTTGCACCCCAAGCCTCAACCGGGGATCAGCTGGTTCTTTTCTGGTCTGAAAGACATAGCAGACAGCCTTTAGGCATTTCTCAGTTATCTGAAGGATATCTTTTAACATCAAGTAATGCAATAAGCAATATGCAATCTTATGGTTCTATGCTTCTAGTAAAAATCTGAGACTAGTCAAAATAATTGATTGGCCTAGTCAAAATAATTGATTGGCACTGAAGTAACAACTGAAATGATACAGAACCTTTTGCAAAAACAGAAAAAAAAGTTATGAATTGATAAAGCAGGACCGATCCAACATGATATAAAGCAGTGTTTGTTCGTCATGACTTCAAGAATTTTATTTAGAATGTCATAATACTTCTGTAAATGCATACTCCCTCTGTCCCTTAATACAAGGGATCCAAGCCTCCCACATCAAAAATAACCAGAGAAGGAAAAGACTTATATACCCTTCATTCTATCTCTACCCAACCATTCTCCACCTACCAAATTAATTACGAAAATTTTGTATTATTCCTAGAATCCCTTATATTTTGAGACAAGTTCGAATCCCCCCCATCCCATATATAAAGGGACAGCGGGAGTACTCAAAATAACCTCCCTACCTTTTCCTTGTAATTGGCACTTTTGAACAATATATTCTAGCCAGCAATCATGGTATGAGGTGACTGAAACCCCCCACAGACAGCACCTCAGCAAATGTTATTCAGGAGATATATAGTGTGGGTTCATGCAGTTCCATGTAATCATTCAAAAGAAATCAGTCAAATGATTCCATATGTATATCATGTATCCGAGCTACTAGCCTAATTATTTTACGCAGATGCAGATTATCTGTATCTAACAGACACTCAGAAAATATGGTTATAATAATACAAGAACCGGCAGTTTGTCCAAAGGTATGTTGGCCATGTGATATAATTACAGAATACCAATATATACAACATGCGATAAATTATGGCCGTTGATTTCATGAATATATACATATATGTGTTAAAAATCATTTGTCGTGGACATTTGAATCTCCTAAGCATGTTAAGATGGCACATTAAATACTCGTTGGGAATAATTCATGGGCTTTCTTTAGTTATCCAGCAACTTGATTTTGCAGCTGTTCATAACATATAATATCCATTTCTCAATTATCATGAATCAAATGTACTTTGCATTAGAAATGCATGTTAGATCGCTATGGAAAGGAAAAAATATATATATGACCCACTGAGAGTGAGGAACAAGGAGAACCGTTACCTCCTTTTTCTTGTCGCGCTTTCTTTTCACCTCATGGAAGGTTCCTGAAATAAGCAAATGTTATGTTAGATACACAGCAGCAACAAAACATATCTGAGAGTGCACATGAATTACTTGTTTCAAAAGAACACTGATGAAGATGGTATGCATCAGAGCATGAAAGTGATACCTCATTAAATGCATTACTTCAGTTTCAACTGCTGAGGTGTAAACAATATATCCATTCTCTACAGTAAATAAACTTTTCTTACAACCAAAAAAAATCAATTAAAGCTTTGGCATTTGCAACATACAATATATGGTACAGAATCGAACCAAACACAAGTAAATTATACTTGGCCAACTTAGGGCATGCTGTGATGCATCTATCTTAGCCATCTGAGACATATAGATGGCACTAAACACTGCATCTATGGAAACTTCAAAACTAGCATCTAGATTAAATCATCCATTAGTTAAAGCCTAGGTGTAAATCCAAAGAATGACAATCAGGAATAAAACCACACTTTAGAAAGAAAACAAACAGGAAAAAAAGTCGTAAAAGGAGCATGATTATGAGTGTTAAAGCACCGAGCGAAAGCCTGCCACCTCGTTCCGAGGGGTAGACGTGCACCAGGTGTCATGACCCCCTCGGCAGAGAAAAAAGAATGTGGAATCAATGTCACTGGTGGTGATGGGAAGTCGAGGTGAGCTCAAGCTTAACATGCCCAGCATCTGCCGCCAACTCTCAGAGCCTCGCCACCAGATTTGACCAGGATGACAGTGTTGCTGAGCTTCACCATCCTTCATTGTAGGCCCATGAATGACAAGCTATAAAGGTCGTACAGCCAGATCTGAACTCGCCAGTGTGCTGCATTCCCGGTTTCATTGATGCCAAAGCCTTGGATGTGGTGGTAGTTGCATGTACCTTGCGGTTGTCTGCAGCCAGATATACAGAATTGCCTAGACTGGTTGCACCTGTACCAGGCTACTGGATAGACATGTGGCAACATGCCAAGGCTCAAGTTCAACTAAGGTATTTAGGTAAAATGAGAGGTGTGACTGCTATGTACAAAGACAAAAACAGTGGCTGCTATGTACAAATACAAAACTAAATACATACGACACTACAAGAGATCAAAGATGAGCCTACAAAAACCGGCATGGATTTGCAGGAGCAACTATGAAAACAAGATTAAACGCCAGTCTCTAGATAAAATTGACTTTGCAAATGAAATAGACCCTAGAACAGGGGAGTGAGTCTCTAGATAAAATTGACTTTGCAAATGAAATAGACACTAGAACAGGGGAGTGTTGTGAATTTCGTGCTTAAGTGCAAATGATTACTGCACAGAAAAAAAAGAAAGCAACACCCTCTTCAGCGATACCACGACACCTTTCTGCTGTTCTTCCATGGCAAATCATTTAACGATACCTCTTTGTCCAGCAACCAATTCTCTGTTTCACCCCCTAAACCGATTCATGTTAAAGCCAATCCTTATTACAACCCAAAGGAAATGAGAACAAGTTCAACGGACCTAGCAACCCCTAAACTCGAATTGGAACAGGCAAGCGTCAATCCAAGCTGATGCCATCTAGCAGGAATTCCTTCCCGACCTAAAGAGGCACCACCCTCTACTGCAACTGCGACCGACCACGCGGCGGGTTCTGCTCAACGGGGAACTCAACCAAGCCAATTCGAAGGAAGGGTAGATAGGGAGGGAGTACCTCGGCTGAGCAGCCTCTGGGTAGCCTCGTTGGGGTCCATGTCGCACTCGCGGAGCACGGCGTAGACCTCCTCGTCGGCGTGGCTCCCAGCGATCTCTTTGATTTCCTGGATCATCCGCCGTGCTGCCGCCGGGATCGAAACCCTAACCGCCGCCATTTCTCTTTCCCGGTCTCCACTTAACCCTCGTCCTCTCCCTTCCCTTCGTCCTAGTCGCCGCCGCAGCCCTTCCTCCCTGCCCTGCTACCGTGCGGACGAGGTGGACGTGCAGAGGGACGGGCGCGAATTCCGATGCGGAGGTGGAGGAGAGGAAGGCGGAGCCGGCGAGGAAGGAAAGGGGGAAAGGAGGAGAGAGAAGCTGGCGGAGGAGCGAGAGATTTGAGGAAGGGTTTTGTGGGGAGGGACTGCGCGTTGGCAATTGGGGACAAAAGGAGGCGGCGGCAGGGCCTGCCGATTGCTCTTCCTTGCCCCGGCAGTGATTTTCGTATCCGGCGGAATTGAAATTTATTTGATTTGAAATTTGATATTTCACATTTTTTTAAATTTATAAATAAGCCTAATTTCAAATTGATATGATAGAAGATAGAAATAGATTTTATAGATCATTATAATATAAATTATTCTTTAACTTATATTACATTTTTCAACTCACTTCTATATAATAGAAATGTAATATATAAGTATATCTGTTGTGTGCCTAATAATAAATGAGATTTGTCTAGTACACCGTATATAAGTGATATTGTCAAAAACACACTATTTGACTTGATTTTATCTATAAAACACTGCGATTTCAAAGTATTTATCTGCAGAACACCATAAAAAATATTCTAAGACAAAATAACCGTGTTGCCTATTGTCTCCTATGACAAGGTGAAGCGCGAAATCCGCCATCCTTTGTTCCAACTTCCATCGTCGGCTATCTGCACTGGCTGGTGCCACACCGCCATCCACTGCAAGCCCTCCAACCCCGAGAACACACAGGAATGAAATGACGATGGCGCAAAGCTGGAAGGAGACCAAGGGCATCATGGTTATTTTGCCATAGAATATGCACGGATATTTTTTACAGTGTTTTAAAATCAGGTAGTGTGTCCTATACAATACCACCTATAGATGGTGTTCTGTAGACAAATTTTTCTAATAATAAATATACAAATATATCTCGTAGACAACTATATTAACTTAATTAATTTATATCTAAATTATAACTATTAAAATGAATTCAATTCAAGAATCCAAACGGGCCCAAAACAAATTCATTACTTAGGCCGATCCACTCGTTTATAATAAACCAGTTTAAATAAATTTGAAGTTTCTAAACAGGGCACTTTAATTTTTAATACGATAAAATGTTAATGTTAGCTTACTTCATCTTTTTAACTATAAAATCAGATATTTTACATCTAAAATGTTAATGTTAGCTTACTTCATCTTTTTAACTATAAAATCAGATATTTTACATCTTAATCTATTCAAAACCTCCTAAATAACCCTAAAGTGGTTATAAAAGTAGTTTTAACTATGACAGTACACATCGACAATGACATCGTAAAAATTTTAAAATATTTCAAATTGCATCAACATTCTTATTATACAAAGAAATAAATATTAGTAGAACAATTTAGAATTTTTTGCACATTTTAATTTTTTTTATTTTTAAATTTTACTTGATTGTGTTGTTACACAAGAGCTGATAAATAATTGAAGACATATGCTTCATGTTTGTATTACCAATAAGACGATGAAGAGTACTTTTAGGATCAAAGAAGAGCGCAAGCAAATAAATAAGTGATAAAAATGATATAGTGCTATGTTATTGCTCATATTTACTACTAAATAAGTAAAGAGCTATTTAAATGGTTTTAAATAGTTTGAGGTGTAAAGTATCTAATTTTATATTCGAAAACCTAAAGTGAATTAACATTAATAGTTGAAGGGTAAAGTAGACTTGTTTCTTTTTTAGTTTATGAAAACTACTAGACCTACGATTTATAATAACCCCATAAATTATTCTATCCTATCATTTACCGGTTTATAGATTGAATAAGACACATTGCCCTATATCAAAATCAGCTATTTACCGATACTGCCACGGCCCGTTATCTTCCTCAGCGTGATCTTCCTTCTCATCACTTGTCTGCTCTTTAAAAAGAACAGTTTTTTTATTATACGTACACATAGCAAAATATTTATAACAGAGATGAGTAGATTACATGCAAAAAAAAAAATATGTTCAGAATTATCTTTTTTTACAAATCAATAAAATTTCTTTAAGACACCCTTTACAAATCTAATCACGAACTCTTTCACATTTTCCATATCTTGGACCAACAAAGATCATTAACAAAATACAACTATCGAAACAAATATACGAGATAAAAAAAAGTTTTTTGTAAAAAAACAAATTCATTTCCCAAGCATGAATGTAAATTTTGAAACAAGAAAAAATAATTATGAGACAACACTGCACGCTCGCAAGGACAATAATTGGTAGCCGTAATCATAATTTTTCACGCCGTAACCAGTCCAAGGAGAGAAATTGGCTATGCTAGTTTAAAAATTTGATGCCAAATTAGTTTAAATAGTGGGAAAATAGTTTTTTAAAAAATAATGGCAAACAGGTCATAGTCAAGAACAAAACGAAATATCTATTTTTATAAATTGGTATCCAAACAACCCACCCAGTTTTTTTTTATAAATCAGTTTATATAAATTGTA
>BCLH01001392.1:28365-62289 GCA_001602315.1 Zoysia pacifica | reverse complement strand
GAATAAAGATCTTAAATTGGAGTTCACAAACTGTATAATAGTAAAACTATATGAAAATAATAATAATAATATAACCAAAACTCAAATCCTAAAATGTGATGGATATTGTTTCAATAAGGTTATTTATAGGTGGCTAGGATACAACTATAATCATAATAGGGATATGAAGGATACACAGTTCAAAAACCAAAATATAGAAGCATGAGAGATTTTGGATGCAAACTTTTTTTTGTTATCTCTGTTTACTCAAGATCCTATTGGTTGTCAGTTGTGGTGTGTAGGAGGTGTGGATTTTGATTGGTTAATTAACGCCTTACAATTCTTTCATTGTAAGCACGGTAAGTTAGAGCAACTTGTTATAATAAGTAGGGCTCTTTTGGTAGAGCTCCCAGCTCTTGATTCTCTGGATTCATTGCTGATTCTCTTGTGAAGTAATTATGTGGATGAAAGTGATTCTTTTTTATTCTTAAGGATAAACTCTCTAGAATTAGGACAGAGAATCACTTCACAGAATCAGGAGAACCTACTTTTTCCAGCTCCCAGTCTCTTAGTTCATTTCAGAGAATCACTTCATAGAACAGGCAAGAAATCACTTCTGCTGAGTAGCAGGGTTTACAGAGCTTCCCTGATTTAGGGCCCCCTTTGGCAGAGCTTCCAACTCCTGATTCTCAGATAGAATTAGGGGAGCTCTGTCAAATACCGTTTTTTAAGAGAAGTGATTCTTGTTTAATTTTGTGAAGTGATTTTCTGAAATAAACTAAGGGGCTGGGAGCTAAAAAAAGCTTCTCCTAATTCTATGGAGTGATTCTCGTTACTGATTCTAAGAGTTTATCCTAGAGAATCAAAGCGAATCACTTTCAGCCACAGAGTCGCTTCACAGAAAAATCATGAGTGAATCCAAAGAATCAAGAGTTGGGAGCTCTGTCAAAGGGACCTTTAGTTCTTAGTGTTCTCTACTTATCCTACAATGCATCATACCTACGCAAATTTCATTGATACGTAGGAGGAATAAATAGTTACATATAGATTTTTTTAATCCATTGTTGGTGGTCTTTAAGCACCACTTATACCGCCAATAAACCTTAGAAAATAAACAAAGATTTAGCACTTTTGCACATATTTTATTTCAAATAATGTAGTTCCACTTCTAAATAGAGAAAGTGTGAATGTAGGAGAAAATCAACTTTAGGAAGTGAGAAAATAACCCAAATTGGTGAAAGTCAACAAACCGATGAATCAGGCGAAGCCATGTGGTAAGAAGTTAACCTGCTAAGATAGAAATAATATTCCAATGAATCTCCAGAAGAATCCCGCATAAAACCCACCAAGAGGGACCTAGGCCAAAGATGGGCCAGGGAGGGTTCACCCTAGGGACGGCTGACCCCATACGTCAGTTTGACCTAGGCATGCCGCTTTTCTCGGTCAACTTCAATGTAGCACATCTCTCGCGCTTTTTGAAGATATTCCCGGTGGCTTGGCACGTGAACTAAGTCTTTGACTTAGAGAGGCTATATATAGAACCGCTCACTCGTCACTTCAACACACACAACAATTTCAGATTTTTCACTGATACTACATTTGGTCTCCATTGTTAAAGTAACATTAGGCTGAATAAGTTTCTCTATAGCTCCCAAGTCATCTTGAAGAAGTTAGTGAGTTCTTTTCTTATTTATCTTTTCTTTTTATGTTTACTTTGATCATGAATAAAGATATAATTTTTTTATTATGTCTCCTTTAGTATATTTATATTTATCTTTATGAGCAAGTTGTTCTTGTCTAATGTACTTGTCTATAGACCTAGGTATATATAATTATACTAACTAAAGCCTAATTATTATACCAGTCAATGAATGTTTAGGTGTCTATGTCATGACATCGGTTCAATGTGCTATTTAGTATGCTTTAATTCTAGCTTTGCTATCCAAAGGATTAAGGTGTAGTTGGATAATATGGGCATGGTGTATAGGTTATTCACTTTCATTGAATGTGGGTGTGCACCACGGTCTGTAGAGGGAGGCGGCATGTGGTGATAACCCTGTTTGTCTATTCTAATCTTTCACGTCCGGGTGTGATGTACGACGTGTTAAAGACGGTGCACTTTGATTTATTAAACCGAGTCAGAAGGCATCGCCTCAGTAGTGGCTGGGTGCTTGTGCAGTTAAGTTCTAAAACATGTGTAGACTAGATAACGTGTATACTAATGAGATTAATTTAGGAAATACAATAAGAACTAGACTTGTCCATATGATTAGCACTCATTTGTATTTAGTATAGACTAGAGCAGTGATCCGATATGTGTGTCCGCTATCATGTTTATTTATGCCCTTGTCTAGAGTTTTATTGTCTTGAATTATTCCTTAGAATACTTTTTCTATCACAGAATACTACTTATGCCTTCATTTGGGATAAATACGATACCTCAAAATACTTTTGGTGACATATTACTATAGTAATTCCGTGCGCTTTAGGAATTCTAACAGACTTAGTGTGAATTTACCATTCGTCAGTACTTATATCATTTTCACGATGATGTAACAAATGCCAACAAAAGCATTTCTGGTGTCGTTTCTTGAGAAGGTAATGGTATTTAGGAAGAAATTTATTCTAAGCTAGTTCAAAACTCTTTACTATACTAAAGCGGCAGAGATTCCCTGGCCTTTGATTGGCTGGATGCTTCCCACCGTTCATCTTCTGATCAACGTTCAAGGGCCTTCCACCAGAATCTTCGACTCAGACACGCCATCCCGGCCGTAGCCCGTCTCCCTCCCCTCGCCACGCCGTTCCCCGCCTCGCCCTTCCCTAGTTCCCCGCGCCGACCCTTGCCCTGTCGCCCCCGCCCCTCCCCGGATTGGCTTGCTCCGCACCCCCTCCTCGAGTCCTCGAGTGCCATGGTCCTGGCGGTCCCGGCCGCTGTCGCCGCCTGATCCACCTTGATGCCCCTGCTCCTCGCCCCCCCTCCTCGACCACCACCGCCCCCCCACCCTCCTTGACTGCCGCCGCCGCCGCTGCTCGCCCCCTCCTTTTCCGCCACCAAATGACTATCAACTGCGATATCTCCTGAATAATTTGATATGCACATTGGAAAGCAAAAAATGAAAAGCTGAATATTTGTTTAATAGATGACACCTAGACTTTCTGCATCTTTAATCTGCAAGCTCATAGTCAAATCCTAAACGGGCATACACAAACTTGATGTGGGGAGTCACATATTGTAAACACTGCATGGGCAATATTAGCACTCATGAAACCTGAACAAGTGAATACTTATTTGACACTACTGTTTTGCAATGGACCATAAGGCAAAAGCATATTCATCCCAGAAGATTAGTATTTCTTTTTAAATCATTGAAGCATTTGCCATCTTTCCTCTTCTGATTTCAGATGAAAAGATATTCTACTCCACTGTACAAAAACGGCATGACTTATCATGAGCATGCAGCTCTGTAATGGCGACCTCCCTAGGTGACTACTTTAATACATGTAGCCTAGTATATTTCAGTTATCAGTTTTGACTTTCTATGCTATGATTAAGAAAATATAAATAATAATCAAGCAATTCAAGAACCAATACAGTTATACCTTCCTCAATTGTTTTTGCACTGCATTTCAAGAATTACTACTTGATATTTGTAGCTTCAGAAGGTTCTCTCTTATTTTGTCCTACGGTATCCATCACTGAAGCAGGTGATCAATAAACAGCAGGAGCAACTCCAAAAAATGGTGGTCCAGAGATTCAGGTACCTCTTTTTAATGCTAATTTTTGAGTCTAATGATCTGACAGCCTACAAATGACGAGAGAGAACTGGGTGCTGACCTCTGCTACTTTTCTCCAGATGACCTTAATAAGGCCCTAGAAACTGTTCGACAGGACAATCCTAGCTTCAAGATTAAAGCTTTGGCATTTTCTATCACAGAAGGAGCTATCCAAATTTTTAGGTGTTACAAACTCATGGTTATTGTTCAAATTTTGATGCTATAACTTCTGAAATACTTTTCTGGTAGGTTGAGCATATGCTAAATGACAAATTGGTTCAGTTTGTAGACATTGATGGGAATGAAATAGAGTTTCTAAAGGAAACACATTGTGTTGATTTATAGAGAAATTTGCAGAAAAAACCATCTTTCCAAGGCTTACAAAGCTACTTTTTACTTACTAATTAAGTGTGAGGATAAACTTGAAATCTAATTGCCACAGTAAAAGAATCTATGTCGTCCTATGTCTGTTTTTCTATTTTGTTAACCAGTTCTTTTTATCTATTTTTATAGGTTCTTTCGGAAGATTGAATAATAGGAGTCATAATAGGTTTGCAACCTAGATAAGAAGTGCCAACCCTGGAACGTACTGAGCATCAAGATCATATTATCGATGAATAATCCTTTATGTTCAAAATGAAGGTAACAATATGGTGGCACAATAAAAAAAATGAAGGCAACGCCATGCAAATTTTCTAGTTCTACTCTATTATGTTTTTTTCTTAGCAGGCTTATCTTGTCTATTTTCTCCTTTGTGTGAAAACATGAGTGTATGAATAGGTTCAGTTTGCTCAAGAACTTCACCGATAATCCTGAAGCTCTACTGAGAAAGGTTTGACCTAATCTCACCATCCCATAAGATCCGTTCGGCAATCGAGACCTTCGAACCTGCACCATCAACGACAAGGAGATGGCCCAGAAGACACTCCGTGAGTTTTCAGCTCCTTCTGCTACTGGCATTCTTATAGGACCCACTATCAATACCGGAGATGCCCATTTCGAGATCAAGACTAACTTTATCACTATGGGCAAGCAAGCTTGTTTTGCAGGGAGGTTAATGAGGATGCAAGTGCCCATATGCAACGGTTCCTAGAGCTCTGCAACACCATCACCATCAGGGGAGTCACCGAAGATGCCATCCCACTCCAATTGTTCCCCTTCTCCTTGTTGAGAAGGGTGAAACGGTGGTTCTAAACCAACAGAAGTGTTGTGGACACGTGGGACAAGTGTTGAAGTGCGTTCCTCGTGAAGTTTTTCCCGATGGGCAAGACCAACACTCTTTCAAGAAAAATTTCAAGTTTTCAGTAAGCAGCCAACAAGTTAATTCTTGAAGCAAGGGAGCGCTTCCAAAAATACATCCTGACTTGTCCTCATCATTGAATGGATGACTGACTCCTGATCGAAAACTTTTACAACAGACTGACAACTTCAGCCTGTGATCACATCGATGCTGCTACTGGAGGTGCTTTCTTCTCACTCAGCGTCGCAAAGGCAACGGACTTGATTGAGAAGATGGTGGCAAATTAAGAATGGAGCGATGGCCATCTTCAGCCCTAGAAGCGAGGTATGAATACTCGCAAAGAAGTTGATATGCTTGCAGTGAAGATGGATCTTCTTTTGAAGCGCCTCAACAACACAATGGAGATGGGTTTCGTCCAAGCCTTAGACGCTTGCATGACGTGCGAGGTCTATGGCAACGCTGGATACTTGGAAGACTATTGCCTCGAGACCTATGAAGACTATGTTGGATGAACAATAACAATAATGGGTATCGTGCACAAGGAGGGTAAGGATGGAATCAACCATGAGCCTACTACCAAGGAGGTAACAATGACAATCCTAATACTTTCAATTTTTACCAGCCTTCAATGAAAGATCTTGTCTTAGACCAAGCTAAAATTAATGAAACCACTGCTAAAAAGCTTGCTACTAATGATAAGATTTTAGAGAGCATCAATGCTAAGTTAGAAATATTTTCCATCACTATGAAAGACCAACTTAGCTTCAATAAAATGTTAGAGACTCAATTGGCTTAGCTTGATGCTTTATTTCCGTCAGCTCAAGTAGAGAGGATAACGCGATGCCTCCTTAGAAAAATTAAGTTGGTGATCCCTTGAAGTGGTAAGGCCACTCGAGATCCACCGTATCCTAGTCGTGAGGAGAAGGAGGTATAGAGAGAGTGAAGGAAAAGGGTTCTACTGAAAGAAAGACTTAAGAGAAGAAGCCCTAAGAACAAAAAACAAATCCAAAGGAAAAGATGATGTCGCCACAAGAATACTTTGACACTAACATTATACTTTTTCCTCGTCGTAACCAGAAGCTGACTGTAGATGACCAATTTTCCTGCTTCATAAAAGTCATTCAGAAAATCCACATCAATGTCTCGCTCTTAGGTGATATACAAGTTCCCACCTATGCCTGCTATCTAAAGGATATTTTGAGCAACAAGCGACCAATGCCCACCACAGAGATTGTCAAGCCAACAGAGGACTGTAGAGCCACCATACTCAACCAGCTTCCGTAGAAAAAGAAGGTTCTAGGGTGTTCCACCATGAAAGGTGATGTGTACATGGTTTCCGATCTTCTGTCAGTTCGTGCTAACTATCGATTTGGTGAAGATGCAATACACAATCGATCCGGACTCAAAATCAACACGATTCGAACCCCGCAATCGCAGCACCACTTTTTCTCTGGTTATCAACCATGCACACATGATTGACCTTCCCAAGAGGCTAATTCTAGCCTGCGAATTGAAGAACATAAGCAAGAACAGAGAAGAATGCAACTCAATTGTGAACTGCATTAAATCACAAAGTTGCAAAACCAACAAACAATCAAACGATGAAACTATTTGATAACAGAAGAAAACTAATCAAAACTTATCTCTAATGATGACGGCTACTGTTTATATAGAAGTTGGGACGTATTTAGGGGAAAACCCTAATACTAATGGGTCTAAAAAAGATTCACGACCCAAAGACCAAAAGATAGTGTCGCAGCACCAGGTTAGTTTCTGTACGTCATCTTGTTTCGGCAATACTCGAAGATTTATTTTGTATTTTCGCACGAGATTAGATCTATTGAAAAGCTTATCTTCTTAGCTTTTCATACATATCTAGAACGTCCAAAACGGAGCTCGTATGAGGTCGAGGCATTTGTTTTAGTGCACGCTGCTCCTAAAGTTCAAGTCAGACTCGAACCCAAGTTGTTTAGATCTGCTCCGAGGTCGAACGTTCGATGCTGATCTTGAGCATCTTCAAGTTTTTTTCATGCTTTTTTTGACCCTCTCTAATGTTTTTAATCACGATAAAGTCATTAGGTAGTAATTTATTCTCAAAAGAAGTAAGACATGTGTTTAGAAACGAGCTCACCTCTAATCTCAACTGTCGTGCGTGAATTTCATCAATACCAATTTGAGTAGTCTTGTGTGTATCTAAAGGATTGATGTCCTTATCATCCTTCCCTTCTTAATTTTGGAGTCGTCCTCTATTCAAGTTATTATCAGGACCTCGACTTCACTATGCCCTGTAACCTGCATGAAAAGGTGAAAGCTGCGGAGGTATTTAAATGCAATCATTTAGTGATTCAAAGATCCTTATAATCTCATCATTCTCTCCTTGATGGAAAGCCTCCTCGGCTTGCTCCCTTGGGTATCATGATACTTCTGCAAATGGTTAGTAAAAGGAGCGCATAAATAGCTAAAAAGATCACGACATGTAAACAAGGCATATTTGCACATTAAAGCATCACATAGAATATTTTTATTATAAAAATCAGCACGACTAATGTTTGTGAACAATTTGTTTTTCAAGCAATTCATGTTACATAAAACATTATCATCAATCTCACTAGAAGGTAAAACGTATTTTATCTTAGCAACACATGACATGACATTGTAGTTGCTATTTCAATCTTCTAGTTTATCATCTAATCACACAACATAAAAAGTTGTCAAATTCGAACAAATGTAAACTTTTTGCTCTATAAAGACACCTCTGGAATCACAATTGCCTAAAACATAAAAATTGGTTATAGTTAACAAAGGCAATTCAGGTTTCATAAATATCATCCGCTTTACTGTAGCAAGGTCATAAAAAGAATCACATTTAATATAACTCTCAGTGTTTGGGAAGATAGCAATTTCAGCTCATCATTTTCAAATGTAATGGGTGTGAAAATGTTTAATTTTAGCACCAGTGAATGGATAAAATTAGTAGTACCAAATTCATTCACTTCTGATTGAATTGGAAAAATAGAAATATCGACGCACATCCTTTACTTATCACAAGAACTAGTGGGAAAATCAAACATTGACAAAGATAAATGAATAAAAAGTGATACTAACGGTTGCTTAAAAAAAGATAGACAAAAAATTTTAGTGCAACAAAAATATTTTCACCTTTTGTAAATCGATGTTTAATAAGTTTATTCTCATTTTTAGCAATATCTTTTGGCGTGTTATCATCTGTCTCATCTTGGGTAAGTGCAATAGGACATGAAGTAGAAAACTCCTTCTCCAAAGAATGTTTATCACAACTAGACATAGATTCAAAAAATGTGTCAATAAAAATTTTGCTCATTATAATTTTAGCATCACTTTATGTCCGAGGATATTTTTTTGTTATATATAAATGTTGCCACAAAGTTAAAGCATGATCAACTAATGCACGACCAACATTCAAAAGTTTTCTTCTTTCACTGATACGTCATTATCTAAATAGATTATCTATCTCTCTTTTTAAAGCAATATATTTAATAGAGTCTAAACCGTCATATAAAGTAAGAGATAAAATAATATAATTACTTGTATAAGAAGATGATGTAGCAATGGTCTGAACTTTATGCATCTTTTAATCACGTGCGACATCTTTTTGTGGTGGATTACATCTATTAATGCTTGCCGTCAAATTCTTCACATACTCAATGCGTTTTGTCAAGTTTGCATCGATATTTTCATTGACTCTTTGTAAGAGCACTACTCACAACGTATTCACCTCTTTTTCTTTCTGTCATAGTTAGAAAAATAGCATATGAATAGCACAAAATATTATTCCTACTACTACAGTGAGATGGGTGGTGAAAATTCTGTAAAAAGAAACACTTTACCGAGCTCTTGCAAAATTTTTATCAAAGCAAAGCAAAGGATGGTGCAACTAGTGATAGGAGAATCCAAAGAATCGTAATTCCACAATTTCAAAGTCAAATACAGTGATGATTTGATTTGGATATGTGGAGCTTGGGGGCTGAAATAATGATTAGTAAAACATAATTATATAACAGATACTAATATTGAGTAAGTGTTCTAAGTTTTATGTTTTAGTTGCTGGCCCAATCTTATAAAAAATCTAGATGTTACAAGAATATAAATAAAGATATGAAAAGGCAGCAACAACACAAACGATAAGGTTTCAGAAATCAGCAAAATCATTCAACACTTGAAAAATCAGCAAAGCTTAATTCTCGGCTTTTTGATCTTTAAAATTTTTTATTTTTATTTTTATTTTATTTTTATGATATTTTCTCTGAACCAGAAGCACAAAAGATCACGACCAAATTTTAGATCAATATGATGAAAGATGTGACCTGGAGAAAATCTTGAATTTCTGTTAAATCTATGCTGAAACTTTAGAGCGAAACTTCTGTTCTGAATTTGTTGAATATAGGATCGTTAGAGGATGAAAAATTTTCTTTAGATATCCGAAAAGTACTTATATGTCTAATTTGGAGTCCAGAAACAAAAGTTATGACTATTTTAATGATGGATCTTTGAATCAGATTTTTTGAAAGGCTGAAAACAGATTCGGATTTTAAATTGGATGCGAATTTTATGAATGTTTTTGTGGATGATTGAGTAGCGGATAAATATGAAGAGGTGGATCTACGAAGGGTGAATCTCGTTGTGATCGAAATATGGGGTGGGTGGGTGGAATAAAATATCAATGCAAAAAAAACAGTTAACAGATGTGACATGATAATAGATCTGAACACGATGTGGATGAATGATGAAGTGAAACACCTGGAAACAAAAATATCACGAAATACAGCAACTAAAACATAAACTAAGGACACAAACTCAATACTAAGGACTCTAAAATAAAATTATGCAAAGACTAAACACGGTTTCGACAGGGAAACACCTAACGATCTACTAATTTTTTTGTATTGCGGCTTTTCTGTAGACGATTGGATGAATGCAAAATAAATAAAGATAGATGTGAATCTGACGGTATACTTGAAGCTCTGATACCACTTGATGTGTATGTGGTTCCCGATCTTCTGTCAGGTTGTGGTAACTATTGATTTGGTGGAGATGCGACACATAATGGATTTGGCCTCAAATCAACACATGATTGACCTCGTCAAGAAGGCTAATCCCTGCCTGCGAATCGAAGAACATAAGCAAAAACAAAGAAGAACGCAACTCAATTTTGAAATCTAAATTAAATCATAAAGTTGCAAATCCAACAAATTGTCAAACGATGAAAACTGTTTGATAACAGAATAAAACTAATCAAAACCTATCTCTAATGATGGTGGCTACTATTTATATAGAGGTTGAGACGTTCATAGGAGTAAATCCTAATACTAATTGGCCGAGAAAAGATACACGGGCCAAAGGTCAAAAGATAGTGTCGCAGCATCAGAGCAGTTTCTGAATATCATCTTGTTTCGGCGATTACTAGAGATCTAAGATGTATTTTCACACGGAATTAGATCTGTTGGAAAGCTTATCTTTTTTGCTTTCCACACATATCTAGAATGTCTAAAATAGAGCTCGTATGAGACCGAGGCATCCGTTTTAGTGCAAGCTGCTCCTGAAGTTCGAGTCACACTCGAACCCAAGTTGTTTGAATCTGCTCTGGGGTCAAATGTGCGATGCTGATCTTGAGAATCTACAAGTATTTCTTCATGCTTCCCTTGACCCTCTCTAATGTTTCTAATCATGATAAAGTCATTAAGAGCAATATATTCTCAAAGCAAGGAAGACATATATTTAGAAACGAGCTCACCTCTAATCTCAACTGTCATGAATTTAAGTAGTCTTGTGTGTATATAAAGGAGAGATGTCCTCATCAAAAGGTACAAGTGACTGAGAAGAAGAGTTGAATAGGGCACTAACACTACTAATACTTTTTCAACTCTTTCGAAAATCTAGCTATCTACTAATACTTTTTCAACTCTTTTTAAAATCTAGCTATCTAACAAGCAACTCCTAGCACCATAACTACTTAGCAAGAGGAAGAACGAAGCAACAAGATACAAAAAAAGAAAGCACAGATAAATGAAGGAAGAACAAGCTATTACGCCAGCAAGCAAATCATAAAGCATGATAACCGCCAATAGGAATCACAAATCAATATATCACACTACTCGCAATAAAGTAAATACGTAAAGTAAGGAGTGGAAAGAAAGGAATGCTCAACAATTTTTTTCGACGTCTCGAAAGGATAGCGCCTTCCCCTAATGCTCATTGGACCACTCCCATCAGATTACCAGTCCCTCCCACCGTTCTCGGAACGGTGCTCTCTAGGGTACACTTCACTCCTGAATCAAAGTCACTGGCGATCTCGGCTGTAGCAAACAATACTCACTTGCAAGAGCAAGCCTCTAAGCCTCGAGCGCTCCCTCTCAGTGTCTCGTTCAAGCAGGGAATGTGAAATCGCTCACAAACTTAATGTCGTCTTTCACAAACTCCTCAAAAGCTCAAACATCGAGTCCTAACCAGTCTACGATGCCATAGAGCAAGAGTAACAAGTCTAAGACACTCCTGTTAGCCTTAAAAGCTCTAGGAATCCATGGATGCACTTTGCTACCATTTACAAGCAATCAAGATCTATCAAAATGCTTCCTTGGGTTCTCCTTGATGACCTTTAGCTCTCACAATTGAACTACAAACTCTTCTGACCGCTTGTAACCTCCACAATAGCTCCTCCAATGGTTTATATAGGCCCTAAGCCTTGAAATGGCTGTTGGGAGCCTGATGTGTATGTGGTTTCCGATCTTCCATCAGATAGTAGTAACTCTTGATTTGGTAGAGATGCGACACACAATTGATCCGGCCTCAAATCAACATGATTCGAACCCCGCAATCGCAGCACCACTTCTTCTCTGTTTATCAACCGTGCGCATACGATTGACCTCACCAAGAAGGCTAATCCCAGCCTGCGAATCGAAGAACACAAGGAAGAACAAGGAAAAATGTAACTCAATTGCGAAATCTAAATTAAATCACGAAGTTAAAAAACCAACGAACCGTCAAACGATGAAACTGTTTCATAACAGAGAAAAACTAATCAAAATCTATCTCTAATGATGGCGGCTACTATTTTTATAGAGGTTTGATCGTCCTTAGTGGGAAATACTAATACTAATAGGCCTAGAAAAGATACACGACCCAAAGGCGAAAAGATAATGTCGCAGCATCACAACAATTTCTGGATGTGATCTTGTTTCAATGATTTTCGGAGATCTAGAAAGTATTTTCGCATGGGATTGGATCCGTTGGAAAGCTTATCTACTTAGCTTTTCATAAATATCTAGAACGTCCAAAATGAAGCTCGTATGAGACCGGGGCACCTGTTTTAGTGCAGGCTGCTCCTGGACTCCGTGTCAGACTCGAACCCGAGTTGTTTAGATCTCCTCCGGGATCGAACGTGCAATGCTGATCTTGAGCATCTCTATGTTCTTTTTCATGCTTCCCTTGACCCTCTTCAATGTTCTTAATCATGATAAAGTCATTAGATAGCAATCTATTCTCAAAGGAAAAAAGACATGTGTTTAGAAACGAGCTCACCTCTAATCTCAACTGTCGTGCGTGAGTTTCATCAATAATAATTTGAGGAGTCTTGTGTGTATCTAAAGTAGAGATGTTCTCATCAGAGCCGTTGCCAAAAAGATTTTTGCTTTTTGCAGTCACCGGACTATCTAGTGACTGGGACCGCTGGACTGTCCAGTAACCGACCTAACTGTCTGATGACTTTTGGTTCTTTCTTTAAAAGAAAACATCCTCTCTGAAATCCACTCCATATGACATTGAAATGTCCAGTGCATACATTCACCGAACTGTTCGGTGATCGTCACTTTTGAACTTCTAGAGATACCTCTTCTGAACTTCGTGTTCAGGGACATCGGACTGTCAATGACCCACCGGATTGTCCAGTGACTTCACCTCTTCGACTCTAGAAAATATCTCTTCTGGACCTCTGAACATTGCACTCACTAAACAGTACAATGACCTCCTCTGAGCTGCCTCCAAAAAACTGCATCTCTGGATTTTAGATTATGACCATCACTGAATTGTTCGATGACCCTGTTGAACTGCCAGTGACACCTTTTGGAACTGAAGCTTGACATCTTCGAGATCTTCTTGCTTCCCGCTGCAACACTTGACTTCTTCAAGCGTCTACAGATCACTCAAGTGCCTAAAAAGCCTAGAGCATCCATAGTCCCTAAGACTTGTAAAACCAAGACAAAATACCTGACCCCTTTTAATAGTATCGGCTTTTCTATTAATTCAAGGCCTAAAACTATGCCCCACATAGCTTATAAAACATCCTTAGCCTTGAACAAACTTCATACTTAGAAAAAATCGCCGAGGCAACGAGCATCCTTTAAGCAACCAACTCGTAAAAATGAAGATATAGAATTGAAGGCCTACATCCAATGATAGTTTATGATTTTCATTCAATCACCAAAATCATTCATACTTTTTGAGGAACTTCAATAGTCATGAAGCTAGTACACCATCATCTATTCTATTAGGACACAACACTTCAACCATTTTTATTACCTTGGAGCTAGCGTTAGTATTATGTCTAAGGTAGTATTTGATAAGCTAAACTACATTGAGCTCTTCTCGACTTAGATGCACTTGCAGCTGGCTGAGTTGTCGGTCCATTATCCAGCAGGATGTCTAAGGTAGTACTGCAGATGTTGGCATCAATGTGGATGCTGAAGAAATCTATCTCCACATTAATGGGAAGGAGGAAAAATTTGCGTTTCAGTCTAGTGCGACATGATCAAGATCAAGTATGAACCAAATATTCAAAACATCTGAGAAGTTACAGTCACTTCATCCAATAAGGACAACTTGGTTGCATTCACGAATGACTTCTTAGAGGAAGCTAACATCCAAAAGTTAGGACTTACATAAAGGAAGAAGAAAGGGGTGAACCCAGAGACCCCGAAGACTGAAGGATCCATCACATCGTCACCACCAAAGACAAAGAAGATCAAAAAGATATGGTGAGTCAAGAAAGAGCAATCGTTCATGTCATCTTCTCTGATGGACGAGATCGCATCGAACTAAAGAATGAAGAAGAAATATCCTGCTTGCTGGACTCAAATGGCAAGTCCTCGCCAAAGGGTAACTCGGTATTTACGTCATATTTCCCCTCAAACCAACATATTTGAATTTTAAAGTTTAATTCCCCATTGCATGAGCATATTTGAATTTTTCCAATCATGTTTTAATTTTTATAATTTATTTTGTATAAGAATTCCTCTTAGGATTTAGCTCTGAACTTTAATTATCTACAACACGTGAAATTACCCAAATTTTGGAAACAACTTGACCACAGTAGCAAATCCATCAAAGGTGGGCCCGGATGGGCCCACCGGCTGGTCGGCCGACCCCACTAGTTGACCGACCTTGCAGTTGGCCCGCTGGCGCCAAGTATTGGTTGCCCAGTCTTTTCGGCGAATATTTTCATGGGAGAAGAGGTCATTCCGTTGAGTGCACGCCAAGTTCAGAGGGATCCCTTTTATAAATAGAGGGGTGGGGGTGAGTCCACTTCACACACTCACTTCTATTTATCCCCTTTGAGCTTCCATTCCATTCATCACGCACTTTAGTCCAGAAGAGGAATTTCTTCCTTGCATTATAGTTACCTTAGAGTAGTGCTTGCACTTGAGCGGTGCTCTTCCTCAACCAAGTGGTGTTGATTTGATCTACTTTGTAGGATGAGTCATATTGAAGATCACCATCAAAGGGTAAGAAGAAATCAACTCAAGCCCCTGGAATTCCAACCATACCATCCGTGGTCAACACTTTGTATTGTGTTCAAACACAAGCACCAAGTTCGGACAGGGGAGGCTATCAAACTTCTTCCACTCTAGATTGTCATCATCATCTTTAGTGGTAGTTTGAAGGTCTTATCTACAAAGTGAAGGCCTCGACGGCGCAAGCAGGAAATACGTGCCAACCTTATCAATCTCACTAATGTTGTACAAAAAGGTCAAGATGACATGAGTGCCTACTTCAAGTGCCAATGGTTAGGTCCTGCGCTGGCACTATCATCAAGGAGCTAGTTTGGGGGAGGACCCCACTCTGAGGTAATTTGTATCTTTCCCTTTTTCATTTTATTTTTGCATAGAAAAAACTCTTACATGATAAAAACTAGAAATAAAAAAATAGAATGAAACTTTCCTTAGGTTGCTTTTGCTTGCTTACTGATGCACGATAAGAATGCGTAAGTCTTTAACTTGGAAATGATAAATAGTTGCTCTATTTTATTCTACTCTTGAGCTTAGTTTACAATCTAGAATTCTCCTAAAATATTGAGTATTGTTGGCTTTAGAATTCACTATGATCCTAAACCTTGTGCCTAGCATAAATCTAGGTTGTTGAGGGATATGATATGGTAAAATAGAGATAACATGATCTTATTCCAAGAAAGGCTTAATCCCAAAGAGATTTCTTTTTGAAAATCAAAACCTTTGTGTTTCTCAATGATGAAAAGTCCTACCAAAGCCATATGTTGTGCATTACTAGCAAATATCCTTCTACATATGGTGCTTGGTTTCGTTTTGAGCTTTATCGAATTATCGTGACTTAGTGAGATGCTCATCATGCTCATACTGATCAAAATTCATGTACACATCTTGACATGACCATCCACCAACATCCAAAATAAAGATAAGCTTATTTTGAAATTTTCTTGACTTGCTCTCTACCTTTGTTCGAATCAAAAGACATGGCTATTCAAAATGAATAAAAAATAGATGCCGAGAATATCATTAAAAAAAGAGAGATAGTAGCCATAATCTCGAAGAAATAAAGGGAAGATGAGTCACTAGAAGAAAAGAGTCATATCCATCACTACTTCCACATATCCATACACTTGCACATCTTATCATAATGTATAATTTGCTATCTCCTTAGGTCCAGTTTTTGACTTCCACATATCTCATACTTCCTAACTGAGCTCCACAAAAAGTATTGTTTAGAAGTAGGAAAAGAAAGGCAAGTTAAAACATTTGATGAGGAATCAAACATATTGAGCGACTCAAGACTATCATTTGAGAAATAAGTTTTTACTTCAAAATTAAAAAAAACTATGGGAAAATTATGTCAAGCAAGAAGCAAGGGAAATGTAAACTCTGGAGCCATTCTATCTCTCAACCACCCAAGACAAAGAGAAACTACAAGCCCAATAGAACTAAAGTGAAAAAATGAGTATCATTAACAACTAAATCAGTAGTAGGTACAGTATACTATATTGTGGGCATGGTACATGTTAGAGTTTTACATAGTTGTAGCAACTCAATATCCATCGAGCCTAAGTCTTATTCATCTGCTCGGGACGAGCAAAGGTTTAGCTTTGGGGAGTTTGTTGGTACGTAGTCCTTAAGTATCACTTATACCACCAATGAACCTCGAAAAATAAACAAAGATTTAGTATTTCTTGCACGTATTTTATTTTAAATAATGTAGTTTCACTTGTACATAGAGAAAATATGTATGCAGATGAAAATCAACTTTAGGAAGTGAGGAAATGACTCAAAATTTCGGATTTTCCACTCATACTCCATTAGGTCTCCATTGTTAGAGTGCCATTAGGCTAGATAAGTTCCTCCATTGCTCCCTAGTCATCTTAGTGAAGTTAGTGAGCACTCTTCTCATGTATCTTTTCTTTTTATGTTGACTTTGATCATGAATAAAGATATAGTTTCCTTTTATTGTATCTCCTTTAGTATATTTTTATTTATTTTTATGAGAAAGTTTTTCTTGTTTGATGTATTTATCCATAGATCTAGGTATAATTATACTAAGTAAAGCCTACTTGTTATATTAGTCAATGTATGTTTAGGTATCTATGCCATGGTATCAATTCAATGTTCTATTTAATATGCCTTAGTTCTAAATTTGCTATCCGGAAGTATTAAGGTATAGTTGGATAATGTGGACATGGTGTCCAAGTTACTCACCTTCATTGAATGAGGGTGTGTCCCATGGTTTGTAGAGGTAGGCGGCAAGTGTTGACAGCCATGTTCGTCCATTGTAATCATTCACGTTTGGGTGTGACGTACGGACTGTTAAAGATGGTGCACTTTGGTTTATTAAACAAAGTCAGAAGCCATCACCCTGGTAGTGCTTGGATGTCTCTGGAATTAAGTCCTAAAACATGTGTAGACTTGATAAAGTGTATACTTACGAGACTAATTTAGGAAATACAATAGGAGTTACCCCTGTTTCATCATGTTTATATGCTTACCCCTGTTTAGACTTAGTTATTTCAATATGAGTAGTATTGCCTTGAATTAGTCCTTAGAATACTTTTCTATCTGAATACTGGGTATGCCTTCCTTTGGTCAGTACTTATGTCATCTTCACGATGATGTAATGAACACTTTGTTATTTTCTCATCCTCCTATCTCAAAGAGCCTTTCAATTTTTTGTCAAATGTTTCTGCTTCGCCAATTTGCTACTAGGACCACAAATGGCATAGGTGGTACCATATGTCAATTGCGCATATGATAACATAATGTAGAAGGCAACATATCAAGTCTCAAATTTACAAATTTTTTCATCTTGAATCGCCTCCAACTCCACATCGCTCGTACACCAAATCAGTTGCCATAAATAGATCCACTAAGTGGTTCTAAATCTAGCCAACCCAACTACAAAACCATGTCACCACTATTCCTTGTATGGTGCCCCTCCCCTACTCTAGGTCCACCTTGATACTCGCATATGCCTCGTTGATTATCTGTTAACTTTAGAACTTTAGAAGTCTCTAAAAGGTATGAATGGATTTTGGTAATTGAGTGAGCACCATAGGTAATATTTGTGATTGTAGGTACCACCCTGCAATTTCTACATCAACATGGTGGCCTTCCTTAATAGATGACAAGGACAATCCCAAGTCAATGAGTATTGGGCGTTGGTGGACTAATGCTGAGGACTAGCTAGAGAGTCCAAAGGATCGTTAGTACTATTAAAGGGGGTGAAGTCATTCGTTCTCAGGTCATACAAGTGTTAGGAGGTATGAATCCTCTTAGTTACCTCAGAACACACTAAAGATGGCAAAGTATGCAAAGCAAATGAAGCCAAAGTCAAGTTGAAGAAGAAGACTCAAGTTTTTAGCTTCATGAGAGTCATCGGACAGTCCGGTGAGGTCACAAGACAGTTCGGTGAGCCAGAAGAGTAAAAGTTCAGAAGAGATGCTTTCTGGAGTCGAAGTGAAGAAGTCACCAGATAGTTCGATGGGTTAGTGACCGGACAGTCCAATGAGCCTAAAGACGAAGTCCAGAAGAGGTGTCTGTGAAAGTCTAAAAGAGGTGTCTCTGTAAGTCCAACCTTCCAAGACCTTAGGGAAAATCGCTGAAATTTCTCTTAACTCTCTTTTTACTTTCTGCATTTTATTCTCGTTGAGTAGAGTTATAGGTTGCTTTACGATTTCTCTTGGTGGCTATCATGCTAGTGTTTGCTTTACGATTCCCCTAGGGAGCACCATTTTAGAAATGATAGGTGGGACCTATACCTCGAGGGGAGTGGTCCAACGAGGACTAGAGAAACGCCATCCTTCTGAGAGCTCAAGAAAAAAATCGCTGAGGATTAGAGAAAATTGAGTGATTTTTCCTGAGGTTTTGGAATGTTGAACTTCTAGAGACACCTCTTTTGAACTTCCAGAGACACCTCTTCTGGACTTCGTCTTCAGGCTCACCGGACTGTCCAATAACTGACCCACCGGACTGTCCACTGACTTCTTCACTTCGACTCCTGAAAGCAACTCTTCTAGACTTTAACTCTTCTAGCTCACTGGGTTGTCCTGTGACTCTTCTAAAACTGAAACCTTGAGCCTTCCTCTTAAACTTGTGAAACAACCCAGGCCCAAATACGGCTCATGCCCTATGCACACGCTGTGTAGGCCACACCTATACAGCAACTCGCTTACGCTTTCGTCCTCGCTTAGTGTAAAAAGGTTAACCCGAGGTTTCTATTCTTTGGATCCTTAGCTATTTAAGTTGTTCCATCTCTCTTTGAACTAGCAAGGTCGGACTAATCTCATGGTTTTTTCCCAGCACAAGCCATAAGAGTTGGGCATTTTCCCATAGGCCTCACAGACTCCCACCCTCAAAGGACTCGACGTTCTCGTCGAGGCAACTTACCCACTCAAGGAACAGACAATCAGGATCGATCTTACCTGGTCACGTTTTACGTCAGTGCTAGCATATGCGTCATGCCGTGACCCTGCAGAGTCCACGCGCCATGCACATCGAATCTGCGTCACCTGACCGCACGTCACTGTGACACAGCGAAGGTCAGCTTTGATACCATTCTATAATAGCACAGGCCCAAATATGACTCATGCCCTACACACACGCTACGTGGGCCACACCTATACAGCAACCCGCTTATGCTCTCGTCCTCGCATCTTGTAAAAATGTTAACCTGAGATTACTATGATTTGGATCCTTAGCTATTTAAGTTGGTCCATCCCTCTTTGAACTAGAAAGGTAGGACTAATCTCATGGTTTTTTCCCCCACCACAAGCCATAGGAGTTGGGTCTCTTCCCATGGGCCTCACAACTTGACTTCGACTTCGGTTGCTTTGCTTCCTCTACCATCAACAATGCATTCTGAGGTAACTAAGAGCATTCATACCTCTTAACATTTGTAAGACCTGAGAACGAATGACTTGACCTCTTTAATAGTACCGACGATCATATGGACTCTCTAGCTAGTCCTTAGTTTTGGTCCACCAACGCTCAAAACTCTTCATCTTGAGGACGTCCTTGTCATCCATCGAGTAAGCCCACCATGTTGATGTAAAAAATATAGGGTGATACCTACAATTATAATCATTACCTATGGTGTTCATTCAATCACTAAAATCTATTTATACTTTTTATGGGACTTCAACGGTCTTGAAGCTAACAGGCGCATTTGCTCACGTGCCTCGCCGTTGCATTTGCTCGGGTGCCTCACAACCGTGTCGACCAACCGTACTGCTTCGTTGCCTAACACCATCGCATCTTCCTCACACCCGCTGTGTTTCTCTTGCCCTTGCACTCGTCACCGCACTTCAAAGCCCTAAACCCTCAGTAGGTATTTGTATTCACTGTGATCGAATGACTTTTCAATGAGTCTTTTGGCGGTTTTCGGCGTCTTCCTTCCCGACATATCGACACTATCATCTCTTTCATCTTTTATGCCCAGCATTACCTTACTTGTTGATTAATTACGAAAATTAGTGAAATTGAGATAGAAGTGCAATCTTTTATTGCTAATTTGAGTAATTGATCGACATTCTCTGTACTTAATGCCATATTGAGGTTTCTTTTCATTTTTGGGCATGGAATTGTGTCTCCCTGTTGCTAGTCACAATTTTAGTGCATTGTTATTATTTGAATTGTGGCATTAGTTTATCAATATCACCGTTGGTCTTATTTGTTTCATTTGATACATGATATAACCTTATTCAACCGCTAGGATTGCACTTTATGTCTCTCACCTACGATGCTTACACCTTATATTTATTTCTATGTGGTGCAGTGACAGTTTGAGTAGTGGATCAGGAAGAGGACATGGTCAGTGGTCTCAGTGGCAGCCCAGAGGTTCTCAGTGGATAAGTTAAGAGCCAAGCTCTTAATTCTATCGTGGCAGTGTCAGCTAGTTAGTTGAGTTTTCAGCAACAGTTGTTCTTGATAGCTTGACAGTATGGGTCGTCAGAGACCAACAACTGAGGAGAAGGGGAAGAGCAAGGCTGTAGAGTCTGAGAAGAAGAAGAGGCAGCAGATAGGAGATCCGGATTGAGATCGAGCTTTAGCTACAGTGGATGTGGATGTGCCTCTGGAAAGGAGTGGAGAGTTGAGGATCCCTTGTGCAAAGGGATAGGGGGAGCTGAGGAGGTCGACCTGTCAGAGAGTGATGACTGCAGCCTTTGTTGCTGAGGTTCAGACGTGGAGAGCTCCTGCCAGTCGTTCATGACAGTTGAGAACCGTGGAGGGAGAGCCAGCCCAGCAGGTTTTATGTCGAGGCCATAGAGGTGTCCTCGATCATTCTAGAGGCGAGGTGTTAGCTTCATGTCCTTTGAAGTCCCCTAAAAAGTATGAATTGATTTTAGTGATTGAATGAACACCATAGTTAATGGTTGTAATTGTAGGTTCCACCCCGTTAATTCTATATTTACATGGTGGGCTTTCTCGGTGGATGACAAGGACAATCTCTAAAAGAGGAGTTTTTGAGCGTCGCAGGACCAAGGCTAAGGACAGCTAGAGAGTCCATAGAAATGCCGGTACTATTAAGGGGGTAAGATCATTTGTCTTCTGTCATACAGGTGTTAGAGAGTGTGAATGCTCTTTAGATCCTCAAAAAGCACTGAAGATGGCAGAGAAAGTGAAGTTGAAGACCGAAGCTGATGTTCAGTTGAAAAAGCAGTCATCAGACAGTCCGGTGAGCCAAGATTTCAGAGTCCAGAGAGAGGTGCTCTCTAGAGTTGCTGCAGTGAAGACATCGGGCAGTCCGGTGTGGCAGTCACTGGACAGCCCAGTGATGTTAAAGCCGAAGTCTAGAGAAGATGTCTTTAGGAGTCCAAAAGTGAAAGTCACCAGACAGTTCGGTGAAGGTATGCACTGAACAGTCTGGTGTCCTATGTAATGGATTCTAGAGAGGGTGTTTTCCTGGCCCAAAGGAGGAAAGAGTCATCTTGACAGTCCAGTGATTGCATAAAGCAGTTAGCTTTAGAACATCACATTCCAACGGTTGTTTCTGTGCTTGAAGCCTATTTAAACCGTGGAGAGGGACGTTTTGCAGTGTGCCTGAGGTCTGAAGAGCAAGAGAAAACTTGTGAGAGGCCAAGTGACACCACCAAAAGAGCGCATAGCAAGATTAGAGACCTTTGGTGCTACTAAGAGAGTGATAGAAGTATTCATACACTTCTATAGCTTGCAAGGCTTGAGAGGAGTGGTCTTTGCCTATTACTCTTGTGTCGGCAGTCTAGACCGGCTAGGAGTCGGTGATCGAGCTTTCGAGGAGATTGTGGAAGACGTTGCCAAGTTTGTACACTGTCTAGGTCCCTCGCTCAAAAGGGACACCAAGAGAGACCGTCTGAGCCTTTAAGGCTTGCTCTAGCGCCTAGGTATTGTGTGCGACAGCCAGACCGCCGGTGACTTCACTTCGAGAGTGAAGTGTATCCTTGTGAGCATCGTTTCGAGAACGACGGGAGGAAGGAGTGAAGCGTATCCTTGTGAGCATCGTTCCGGGAACGACGGGAGGAACCAAGACTCTGACGAGAGTAGTTCAACGAGGATTAGAGGAAGGCGCCTACCTTCTGAGACCTCGAGAAAAAAATCACTGAACATTATTTATCTCACTCACTTTACTTACCACATTTACTTTCCGTTGAGTAGTGTGATAGGTTGTTCTATGATTCCTCTTGGTGCCTATCATGTTAGTGTTTGCTTGTTGTTTTATCTTATCACTAGCATTGTTAGGTGTCTTGGCTTACTAGAATTACATAGGTTTGCTTTCGTTGTGATCGAGTCTCATAGTTTAAGTTTGTAGCAAAATTAGTTTTATAAGTCCATTAATTTAACTCTCCCTTCTTGGTGTCCTTGATCTTTACAAGTGGTATTAAAGCCAAGTGCTTATTTGCGAGCTTTACGGCCTTGAGTAAGGATGCGGAACAAGATGGAGACTCCGTCCGTATTCGATGGGGACGATTACTCTTATTGGAAGCCTCGCATGCAATCCTACCTTGAGTCAATCGATGGGAAAGCGTGGCATGCGACTAAGAATGCTACGAATAAGAATGAGAGACTTGATCTCATTTTCATTAAATTTAATGCAAAGGCTAAGAAAGTCATGTTTGGATGCATTTTGAAAAATGTCTTTTCTAGGATCAATGCATCATCTACCGCGCATGATATTTGGGTGCAATTGCAAACAATTCATGAGGGCTCCTCTAAGGCCAAGGAATAGCGTTATTATGTTCTCAAAAACAAATATGATTCCATCACCATGCTACCACTTAAAAAAGCTAATGATGTTTATTCTCGCTTGCATGTAGGGGTGCAAGAGATCAATGTCTTGGGCCTCAAGAACAAAATTGATGATATTGAGATCATGAGAAAGCTTTTGAGGATGTTGCCGTCAAGCTACAACTCTATCGTCACGTGTCTCTTTCAAGCCAACTTGGCTACTCACTCCGTTGATGTCATGCTAGGCAGGCTCACGGCCAATGAGAGATATATGTTGGGCACCTCCATCAACACTTAATTGCCCAAGAATGTTGCCCCTCAAATTGAAGAATCTTCCAATGGCAAGAACAAAAAGAAGAAGAAGGTAGAGAAAGATGAGGATAAAGAGAGTGACAATGAGGACCTTGCACTCTTGATGAGGAAGCTTTTTCGCAAGAAAAGACCCTCATCTTCTAAGAGAAACTCTGGGTGCTTCAATTGTAAAAAAAAAGCCATTTTTCGAAGGAGTCTCTCAAGCCCAAGAAGGAGAGCAAGAAAGAAGCATCTAGCGAGAGTGAAGACGAATAACGCAAGCCCAAGAGGAAGTTCAAGAAAAAGTTCTTCGTCAAAGAGAAGAGCAAGAGCAAGGAGAAGATGTCCCCGCACAAAACTTATACTGTTGGTGAGTGGCTCACCGATGATGATGATTCGGACTCTTCATCTTCTAGTGAAGAAGAGCTCTTCCAATGAGCTACCACCACCTCCACTTTGCTTGATGGCCCGAAGTTGTGAGGGCTATATAGATGAAGATGATGATCTTGAAGAAGAGGAGGAGGACTATGATGATGAAGATGATAAACCTAGCTATAATGATCTAGTCCTCTTACTTGAGAAAGCCAACAAAACCATCATCAAAAAGACCAAAAAGATCAAGGTGGTGACCAAAGAGCATGAAGTAGCGTAATTCCGAGTTCGAGAGATTGTGGGAGAGCTCAATGCTCTTAAGCACTCTCATGGTGTTTCACCTGAGTTGCATGAGGCTCTCAAAGACAAGCACGTAAAGCTAAGTGAGAAGCATGAAGCATTGGTGCACACCATGAAGCTCTTGATCTTGACTCTCTCTTAAACTCTTCTAAGCATTTAAATGAAGCTTCTACTTCTTGTGATCTAACCCTCTCTATGGAGAGTACTACTCTTGAGCCATCTATTTTGAAGGAATACACGAAGCTCAAAGAAGAGAGAGAGGCCGTGGTGGATGCATTTGAGCGGCTTACTAAAGAAAAGCAAATTTAAAAGGAAATACTAAGCAAGAACCTCATCAACAACCACAATACAAGGGCTTAGGATCATATCCTTACTCTATCAACATCATTGGCAACGAACACTACTAAGTTTTGACCCTTTAGCCACGTATCACAATGCAACGACGTTAATTTTGTTGCAATACATAGGTTATATTGCAACAATTTATAAATTTTGTGGTAATAGTGGATAATATTGCCACCATTAGATTTGCGTTGTGATTTCAATGAAAATCATGGCAATAAATAGATAATATTGCCACCACGTACAGTTTGGTTGCAAGTGATTGTAAATATCGTCATGATATAAGTTGTGATAATTTTAATTTTAGTTGCAATAAATTAGTGCTATTGCCACAAAAAAGAATTTTGTTGCAATACGATATATATATTACAACAGATACCTAATGTTGTGATAGTATTGAATTTATGTTGTAATACGTTCATGCTATGGCCATGAAAAAGGGAGGAGTGGCAACATACCAAATTTGTTGCCACAAATATATAGTGTTGCAATAGTCTAGATTTTCCATTGCAAAAAACAAGGTTGTATTCACACAAAATAGATATTGTGGTTGCATGTGTAATATTTTGCCACAGATATGGTAGCGTTGTGGTGACCATTATTTTTTGTTATGAAAGGAAGACGATATTTAAAAAATTTACTGTAGTAAAAATATATTAAAAAATAAAATAATAGTTAAACAAAATTGGATTATAGCCTACTTAGGACACCAGACCCTTCTTTTTCTTCCCCTTTTCTTTTCCATTCCGTCTTTTCTTTTTCATTTGAGTTTTTCCTTTTCAGCATGCACCACTCATTCAAGTCCACGCTATCACCATGCCACGGTGCCACACTCCCAAGTCCATGTCACCACTGCCCACCCTGAGTCCAGGCGAGTTCAACCTCATCGCCTGCATTCTCTAGGGTTCACGAAACTGCGAAAACCAGATCGATTAACATGGTTTTCAGCAAAATTGAACCGCTTCACCGTACGAGTGGTTTTCGGTTTAAAGTTTAAAAAAATTAAAAATTTGATTTTCTTTTTTGAAAATTCTAAAATTGGTCAATAAACAAGAAAAATCGAGTGGTAAAAAAAACTATGAAAAACCGCTCAAACGAATTTGATTTCAAATTTGAAAAATTCAAAATAGGAAAATCTGATCGTAAACCAGAAAAACCAAGCGGTTTTCGTTTCAAACACAGATTTTTGCGTTTGTACCGATTTTTACAATTTACTCTAGTGATTTCCACGAAAACCGATCAAATCGGTGCCGTCCAGTTTGCATGGTTCAAATAAAAAAAAAACCCTGGCATTCTCCCTCCACGCCAGCCCTCCATCAGGTTGAATCTCCCACCACGCGTCATTCTTTACTCCACTTGTCCCCCAATCCTAATGGAACAAAGCAAATCCCCATTTCATCTCCCCACCTAAATGCTGCAGTGCTGCTCATCTCCCCAGCGAGACTACAGTGGTGGTTGTAGATCTTGCCTCCTACGGTGTGCTTGCAAGCAGCCCCTGTTGTCTCTTCAATCTCATCTTCTGCTCAGCTATGGTACTCATTGTTCAAGCTACAGATATATGTAGCCTTGTTTGTTGTTAAAACATGGAGCACAAGTGCTCAAACATGTTTTTTATCTGTTAAAACAGGGAGCATTAAGTGTTGAAACTTGCTTGTTTCTAATATCAATTTATTTAATACCAGAGTATTTGATGCACATATTTGTTTTCTGAAGATATAAACTAGTTCTTTTAATTTCTTTCTCAAAGTTCTGATTGTGTCTGTGAAATTTTGACAGTATGTGGAGGTAAAAGCATGCTGCTGTGTCACTGGGACTTTGACAGTATGCATTCACTGAATTTACTGAAATTTTGACAGTACGTAATTACAGAATTTTGATAGGCATCACATAGATCATAACTATAAGAGAGAGAAAAGAACATAGCCGACTAATGCCATTACATATAGATCAATGATTCTAGAAGGCTACAGTATTCAGATCACATTAGATACATCAGCTTCTGAAACTTTTTATATCACATACATTAGTTCCTAAACAATCAAGCATCTCATACACCATGTGTAGTTACTGAAGCTAACTGGACATACAAATTGCTCTAGTATAACAGAGCTTTTTGCTGCATCTGGCACCCAAATTAACTCTTCTTCATTATGCAGTTTTAGAAGTTCACCATTGCTGCTGATACATCAATATTGAAAACCTCAAATTCGCCCTCTGCAAAAGAATAATTCTGAGGGAACTCGAGTTCGCATACATCAGTTCCTAAATAAGCCTACGGTACGAGATGGCATAATTTGCTTGCCGTTGGATCCTAATATTTTGAAAACGTTCAGACCTGAGGAACAGCATAGTTGAGAAAATATAGAAACCGCATGCATAATTATAAGCAATTCAGTTGATCTGACATCAACAAAATGT
Organism: Zoysia pacifica; assembly: GCA_001602315.1. Classification (NCBI taxonomy): domain Eukaryota; kingdom Viridiplantae; phylum Streptophyta; class Magnoliopsida; order Poales; family Poaceae; genus Zoysia; species Zoysia pacifica. The sequence goes on along the minus strand of BCLH01001392.1, from coordinate 35,607 downwards.
TCTGGCATTGCATGAAAACATCAGAAAGTTCTCCCTAGTAATGAAGTTTGTATCCAATTTAGAAAATATTTTGTTAATCTTAAACCAGTGCTGTAAATACATCGAGATGAATCAGTGGGATCACCAAGGGCTCAGATCATCAAACCTAAAAGGTGAATTTTATAACCAGTTCAGAAAATATTTGGTTAATCAGTGGGATCACAAAGGGCTCAGGTTCATGTACTCCTGAAATTCAGTCATTGGCACTAGCGAACTTCAGAAGTTTCTTCCATCTGGATCACAAAATTATAGTGATTGCACTCCGTGACCTTTCGTTCACGGATTTGGTTTCTTCCAGTTCAGAAGTTTCGATTGTCACTCGCATTGGCACAGATTTGGTTTGCAGGCCTGACATTCCAAGGTATGCCGCTCTTGTATGGATCTGTCAATTAAATTCATAAACATTAATCTAAATAAATGCACCAAATTTCGTGATTCCTCATCTTGATTGAATCGACATAGACCATAATACGAAATCATACCAGATCTGCGAGAATTCTGTTTACCCAACTTTTTTTCATCTCAGGAGCCTTCAATCCATCTACGAGCATTAGGCAGGGGGGCAGCCTCTCCAGGTAATGAAGGGTCCGGTTCCACATTGTCAAGGAGATGCGGATCGACCCTTAGGTGAGGGCGAGCTGTCAGAGCTGCTGCAGGCGAAGGCCGCATCCTCGCATCATGGAAGTTCTTGCAGTTTGGGGACGAAGGGAACTCATCATACCACCTCCATCAACTCAGCACCGCTGATTGGGCATAGAGATTGCGTGGCCTTCCTGCACCTCGACAAAATGGCTGTGACTCTCAAAGATTTTGAGAGGAGTGGAAAGTGCGAAAGGAAACGTATTCTCGCAAAGTTTTTGAATTGGACGGGGAAAGGTTTCCATTTGAAATTTAATTAGATGATTCAAATTCGGTTTGATTAGAATGTTTAGGTTTGATTAGGATGTTTAGGTTGCCTACCTTTTAAGATCTAAAAAAAAATCATTCTTTATCTCACTTTCTTTACTTACCGTTGATTAGTATGATTGGTTATTTTTTTTATTCTCACTCTCTTTAGTTACCGTTGAGTTGTGTGATTGGTTGTTTTTTTATTCCTCTTGATGGCTATCGTGCTAGTGTTTGCTTATTGTTTTTATTTTATCACTAGTATTGTTAGGGGTCTTGACGTATTAAAATTATATAGTTTTGCTTCTGTTGTGATCGAGTCTTAAAGTTTAAATTTATAGCGAAATTAGGTCTATAAGTTCACCGATTTAACCCTCTTCTCGGTATCTTTATTTTTACATGAGGTCTGCACAGTTTGCATAGCTAAGGCTGAGAGAGCTTGTCGGGCCATGGCTACTCAAGAGGAGGTTGACCAGCTACAGATCAAGGGCCTGACTATGAAGGTCAAGAGGAGAGTTGACTTTATAGTTTGGATTCCCGCATAGCGTCACGAAGATGCTAGCGAGTTTTGGACAGTCTTGTAGCAAAAGATCTATGAGGCTTTTCGTCACCATCTTGCCTCTAAGGGGTAGAGCTCAGTGTTTTCTGCTCATTGACATTGTTCATTTGAGGCACTAAGGGAGCATATTACTTATCTGCCTAGTTTTTCTGAGGTTGTCACCTAGCAATTAAGGTTTAGTGAGGGGGTGTTCTTCAGTTTTATGCCTCCTTGTGAATCTCCTCTTACAGATCACAGTTCTGATTTATGTATCGAGGGGAGCCACATTTGTTTGAGAGATCTAATTTCATAGCTACCATGGAGTTCTTATCTTCAGATACTCAGATCCATGCTTTGGCTCATCTGGATTTTTTATCACCGTACAAACTTTTCCGAGGGATGGAGTCGAGTGATGAAAGATTGAGTGTTGCTTTCCCGCCACCATATAGAGAGCACTACTCTAGGCACCCTTGAAGATTACTCACGAGGCTTGAGTTTTGAGGGGATTGTAGGGTAGATCTATTGCCCCAAGGTATTTGAGTTAACAGATCTTCTGCTTGCCCAAATAGAGAATGTTATCTATGAAGGGATTGAAGCATGTCAGCTTCCTTTTGCTCCTTACATATACCTGTTGCTGAGGAGAGCTAATATGATGACTTAGAAGGAGTATGCAGCACTGCTCGATATCACTATAGCCTTCAGTTCAGCTGAGCCATCTGACTTTAGGTTCTCTGTGTGTCTTCTTCTCAGAGCACCACTAGAGGAGAGGAGACCAGAGCCTCTAAGGGGTTCGAGTACGAGGCTGAGGCTTCGAAGGGAGTACAATCAGGGGTTGGGAGCACCGAGACTTTAGGTCAGGCCGAGACACCTACCTCTCATGCTAAGTTGACCCTGCACTAGCTATCAGGCTTGATGCTTTTCAGGCAGAGTAGGCTGAGCAGAGGAGGTTTCAGTAGGAGTCAGAGAAGAGTATCAGACGAGAAAGGGCTGAGTTCGAGGAGAGGATATGAGTTGAGCGCCGCTAGATTGAGAAGAGGCTGAGGATGGAGTTAGGGCTTGCTGAGAAGAGAAGACGGCAGGACAGGGAATTCTAAGAGAGGTCGCAACACACTCAATTGGAGATTGCAGCGGCTATATCTTATGTATCTACTGGGTTTGAAGCGATTGCATCATAGCTACAGAGGATCGGTATGCCACCATTGCCTGCTTTTTCAACAACTACGCTACTGAGTCTCCTGCCCTCAGAGTTACAGTCTACAGCACCACAGTCGCAGTACTCTTCGGTGCCAGCTTTCACAGCTCAACTTCAGCAGCCATGGCGGTAGCAACCCACTTATAGTACTCTGTTCACAACTTCGCTTTCACTGTTCTTACCTTTTGGAGCAGCCAGCACTTCAGCGACTACCATAGGAGTCAGTGTTCCTGTTACTGCTTCTTAGCTTTTTAAGGTTTCCTTGTTCTCCTTGTCTGCATTTCTAGCTTCAACAGAGCCTAGAGTCACAATTCTGGCGTTGGAGATGGGGACAGTTGTTGGTACCACTCCACTTGCTCTGAGAGTTGTCATTTAAGGCTACCACAGTTGAGTCAGCGCCATCAGAGCCACCGCCAGTAGTGTTGATGCAGCTATCCTAGTTGAGGTTGAATACACTTCAAAGGAGGCAGCTCAGGCCTTTTCCACAGCTCGATCAGATCAGCCAGCTTCAGCTGATGGCAACGAGCTTCTCCGACATCGTCTGCTAGTCTGAGTGTATTTGATGATACTGCGCAGCAGGAGGTTTTGAGTCAGCAGCAGCCAAGCCAACGCTAGAAGAGCAGCCACTAGCCCTCACTGCACCTGACTCTCTAGCCACGCCAACAAAGGAGTAGATTTCTTCTAGGTCTTAAGTGTCGGGAGTGAGACTTAGCTATAGTGTTTTTGAGAGGTTATCTGTCCGGGGGGATGTCATGGATAGGTAATTAGGGCTTTGGATCTTTATTTGGCGGATTTTATTAGCTCTTCATGTTATTTTGCTGAGCTGGTGTTTATTTGCTCGCTTTAGCTTATTGAGATGCACTTGGTTTCAGGACTAACCTCGTGTTATTCTTTGTGTATGATTCTCCATGTGATGTAATTGTTTTGCAGGTTCTCTTGTGCTTTGCGCTCCCTTATTATCTTTTCATGCACTAATCTTTGCCTACCTAGTTTCCTCCTCTCTATATGCTTTCTTGATGCCATGTGATTAGATAACAAAGAGCGACAGAGAGCTACAATCAAGAGGGGAAGAGAGAGTTTCAAGAGGAAGACAAAGTAGAGAACTCATGCATTTTTCAATGGGAAGTCATCAAGGTAAGGGGTAAGTTTTTCTTGTATCATGTGATCCTTATTTCAATTCCTTTCATGGTGCTTTTGAGATGTGCTTCTTTCTTCTATCTTTGGATATCGTGTCATGTGACATTATTTGTGAGTACTATGGTTGTCATCAATTACAAAAAAGATGGAGATTGTTAGCTTCATTATCTTTGAAATCCTTTAAAAGGTATGAATAGATTTTGGTGATTGAGTGAGCATTATAGATAACATTTGTGATTATAGGTACCACCCCGTAATTTTTATATCCACATGGTGGGCTTTCTTGATGGATAACAAGGACGATCCCAAGTCAAGAAGTATCGGGTATCGGTGGATCAAGGCTAAGGACTAGCTAGAGATTCCATAAGATCATCGGTACTATTAAGAGGGTCAAATCATTCGTTCTCGAATCATACAAGTGTTAGGAGGTATGAATGCTCTTAGTTACCTCAGAACACACTAAAGATAGCAAAAGTAGCAACGCAAGCGAAGCCAAAGTTATGTTGAAGAAGTAGACTCAAGTTTTCGGCTTCAGGAGAGTCATCATCAGATAGTCCGATGAGGACACCTGACAGTCTAGTGAGCTAGAAGAGTTGAAGTCTAGAAGAGGTGTTTTTTGAAGTTGAAGTGGAGAAGTCACCCGACAGTCTGGTGGGTCAATGTTGGATAGTCTAGTGAGTCTGAAGACGAAGTTCAAAAGAGATCTCTAAAAATCCAAAAGAGAAGGTCATCGGACAGTCCAGTGAAAGTATGCACTACATATTGAATGTATTTCAGAAAGGGTGTTTCTTGGTCTGATGTAATATGGAGGCACCGGACAGTCCGGTGCCGCGCCGGATTGTCCGGTGTGAAGAGTCATCGGACAGTTCGGTGACTAGAAAAAGCAGTCAGCTTTATGATATCACGTTTCAACAGTTATTTCTGGGCTTTGAGCCTATTTAAACTGTGGAGGAGGACATTTTCTAGTGTGCCTGAGGTCTAAATCGCTGGAATAAACTTGTGAGAGACCAAGAGACACAAAAAAGAGAGCACAACACAAGATTGGAGATCTTTGATGCTAGTAGGAGAGTAAATAGGAGCATTCATACCACTTCTAGAGTTTGTGGGACTTTGAGAGGGGTGATCTTTGTCTATTACCCTTGATTGGGTAGCTTAGACTGGCTAGGAGATTGTGAAAGTTGACATCAAGTTTGTGAGCGGTTTCGGATCCCTCGCTTAAAAGAGACACTAAAAAGGAGCGCCTGAGCCTTGCAGGCTTACTTTTACGAGAGAGTATTGTTCGCTACAACCGAGATCGCCGATGACTTCACTTCAGGAGTGAAGCGTACATTAGAGAGCACTATTCCGAAAATGGCAGGACGGACCGGCGCTCCGACGGAAATGGTCCAACGAAGATTAAGGGAAGACACCAATCTTTCGAGAACTAAAAAAAATACTGAGCATTCTCTTAACTCTCTCTACTTTTCATATTTTATACTCGTTGAGTAGATTTATAGGTTGCTTTATGATTTCTATTAGTGGCTATCGTGCTAGTGTTTGCTTGTTATTTTTTTCATTTTACTAGCATTGTTAGGAGTCTTAGCCTAGTTAAAATTTCTTAGTTTGCTATTGTTGCGAACAAGTCTTATACTTTAAATTTATAGCAGAATTAAATTCTGTTAGTCCTTGATTCAACTCCTCTTCTAGATGTCCTTGTCCTTTCATCATCCTCGTTGAGCTCGCAGGCCCGCTATGACCGTCCACATCAATATAGCTGAAAATGGGCTAGACAAATCCAAAGGCCGAACAAGCCTGCTTCTATTTGGGTTGAATTTGAGCTCTCAAAATATTGATACCATTGATTTTACAAGTTAAGCATGCGATCTCTATGTACTGCAAAATCGCCACGTAATTCTGTAATTTACTCACCTCAGCCCTACATCTCGGCTAAAGGCGAGCAATCGGACTCGACCCAACTAGCGGCACGCCAGTTAAGGCCCGATGGACTGTGCCGAGATAGATCACAAGCTAAGATGGTAACCCATGGTACTGTCTATTAATGTTAACCAGGCCGAATTGGGCGATAGGCCAACTAGACTGAAATTATTGAAAATAGTGCAAAATATGAGGGTGGTGGGGATTAAACTAAAACCTAAGGTGTGAGAGAGAAGGTATTAGGAGCAACTGCAATATATACCTAATATTTGAGTACCTAAATTAATATTTAGGTAGTTGCTAAATTGATATGGGTAGCTAAAAAGTTCTCAACTTCAACAGTATCTAAATACACATTATAAAATCTACGCGGCAATTACCGCGCTTTTCGTGTATGTTTTTGTTGTGCACCCCTAGTTGAAGCAATATATTTTAAATTTATTATTTAACAAATAAAACTATAGTTACCTTGCCATGGATGACAAAGTTCCATAAACATATACTCCGGTCTAAAAAAAAAGTTGTCGATATGGACTTCAAAGCATAAGTATAAGTATGACACTCGTTATTTATAAAATATTTAATAAAAAGTAGCATCGGTACACTTTTAAGAAAATATTTTTAAAACAAATTATTTCTAATTTTGTAACTTAATAAATTTAAAATTATTTCTAATTTATATTGGCAATGTTTGATTAAAACATTGCATTCAAAGCTACTATTTTTTTTTAGACCAGAGTTGTAAGAGAAAAAAAGATTGAATCTTAGTTCTCATAGTAATCAAAAAGCATTTTTAGAAGATAAAATAATTTAAGTTATTCTAAATATACATTTTTATTACATATAAATGTCTTTAATTATAGCATATACTTGCAAGACATAAAAGTAGAATAAATTTATAAGAACTTTTCTTATATCTTTTAGAATAGTTCTATTGAATCTATAGCAAAAGTAAATTTGATTTAACAAAACACTTACAGTTAATATCTATACCATTGTCATTGTGTATTACCATATACTCCCTCTATTTCTAAATTATTATCTATTGTTGATTTTTAATATCGTTTTTGACTATTCAACTTATCTAAAAAAATTAATTCAAATATGTAAAATTTTAAGTTGTGATTCAAATAACTTTAATAATAAAGCAAATTATAATATATAAAATTTATAAAAAATTAAATATGACCATAGTCAAAAATTTATGTTAAACCTTAAAAAGCTAGAGCGATGACACGGCCGTTCATGTCTGCTCCCGTCGAGTAGAAGCACGCTCCTACATTGATCGGGAAAATGATTTTTTTCTTTTTTTCAATATCCACCGTTAGATTTTAATTCGACAGTTTATATTTTTTTAAAGTGACGTGGCGCAACAAGCTTTAATATATAAAGATAGGTAAAAAATTAAAATTACCATATCATCATAAATTATGGTTTGTGAGTAATTTTTTAATAAGGTTTAAACACCATCATCACATCAACGATTAATGCAATTAAAATATCAAAGCATGAAACATTTCATCCGTTCTTCATCCAC
>BCLH01001392.1:0-28355 GCA_001602315.1 Zoysia pacifica | reverse complement strand
GACAGTTTATATTTTTTTAAAGTGACGTGGCGCAACAAGCTTTAATATATAAAGATAGGTAAAAAATTAAAATTACCATATCATCATAAATTATGGTTTGTGAGTAATTTTTTAATAAGGTTTAAACACCATCATCACATCAACGATTAATGCAATTAAAATATCAAAGCATGAAACATTTCATCCGTTCTTCATCCACGATAGCTGACGGCTGCGTCCTCCTAGAGCCATCTGGATTGCTCATCGCTAAGGGAAGAGAGTTCATGCCTCACCATTTAATGTGGATGTCTGTGCTGCCATGTCGATTGTTGTGTATGGCAAGAGTTCGGTTCCAGAATGCCTCAACAGCAGTGGTGCATTAAATAATTCAAGCAATCGGCGAAAGTACACGTGTTGAGGTAAAATTTTGAAAAATAGATTTACTTAAAGCATTGATATATGAGTGCCGAATTTGGTGGAGATGAGTATACCTAAATTTTTAAGAACAGATATATGTATCTATTGAACTGATATGTTTACCTCAAATATCTAAACTAATTAATATTTAGATACTTCATTTAGATATCTTAATAATCACCACACCTTAATAGTTGATCTATTTATTGCATAAAATAAAATTCTATTTTTACCAAATTAAAACTGGGACGGGCCGAATCACTGTGATGTACCTAAGCATGCTTTGTGAACAGGCACTTGCCCGTCCCAGCCCAATACCAAGCTGCCATCTCTGGACGGGAGTTTTTTTTATTATTTAATCTTTTTTTAATTAATATTAAAAAACGCATCAAACTATATTTTTATTATCTAAACCGTTTCAGTCACGCTAATCGTCATGGCGTAGCGAAGAAATCACGTCACGTGGACTGGCGCGATAGTGCCCACATCAGCGGAGTCCGCGTGAGTCGCGGCGATCGAACTAGAACGACTGGAGTCATGCCGATCTATTTGGCGTGACTCCAGTGGATATGAGCGGACTCCAGTGGATATGAGCGGACTCCAGGCCCGTGCGGCTTCTTCCTCTCACGTGCTGTGCTCTTCTTGCTCTCTACATCGTCGCAGCTTCACCTCCCAAATCCACCTCAGATCGGGCCTCCCCCTTCTTCAAATTTGGAGCATTTGGTCTTTGAAAATAGTTCTCTTATTCCCTTCAAGTAGATTTGGTTTTCATGCATGTTTTGGTTGGTTTTGGGCTAGGTAGAGTTTAGTGTAATATGGGGATATTTAGTTGATGATTTGCACGAATGTGATTGTTTAAGCTATATTATATCGATAGATTATCATATTGCACCGCGATATTAACATGTATAATAGTGTGCATGTATTATTTTTCGATGTTTACTAATTTTTATTTATTTTTTGTTGTGGTAGATAATTTTCAAAAAGTAGAGTGTAATTTGTTCAATGGATCGTATAGTTCGTTTGTTCCATCATTGCATTGTGAATGAAAATGGTGAAGTGGTTAAGCGGTGCGAAGAAGTGATTTCATTTGAAAAACCACCTTTATTTTATGAAGTTGAGGCAAGAGAGAAGTCTATTGTTGGAGTGGATAGTGCTCTTAAGTTTTGTGGTTGCTTTGATGCGAGAAGTGGTCGTAGAGCTCATTACATTTTATTGAAATTAGCTTCAGAGGATGATTGGAACTTTTATAAGGACTGTTTGAAGGATGCTCAAGTGAAATGTGCTGAGGTTATAGTTGATATAGTTGAGGAGAAAGAGGTTGGTCATATTCTTTTACCATGTGAAGATGTGTATTTAGAGGAGGAGCTAATTGAGGTATTGACTGCAACGGAATCTTGTTTGGAGCAGAATGAGGAGAACCCATCAATGTCACCGGTGTATGATTGGACGGTTGTTAATAATGATTTTAATGAGGATACTTTTGAAGAGGAGGAAAGAGAACTCAAAGAAGAAACATATTCTGAAGAGTGTGAGGACTCATCGTTCGAAAGTGAAATTAAAGTTGAAGGGGGTGATTTTTGTGACAATGAAGTAGGTTGTGAAGACGAGTATGTCAGTGATCTTGATGGAGCGCAAGCAGGTGAACATGTCAACATAGGTGGTGATGCTGAAATAAATTAGAACAAAATATATAGTGAAGATGAGTTGCGTGCATTGAAAGATATGAATATTAGTTTACCTAAAGGGCCAATGCATGCTGATCTTAGTAGGACGAAGGATGCTATAACGGAAAATGGCTTTAGGTTAAGGGATCAACCTAGTGACAGTCAGAACCCTTTGATCAATAAGGGTATGACTTTTGAAACTTTGAAAAATCTCAAATATTTCTTCGAGGACTCTGCAGTGCGGCATCATAGATCTTACTATGTATGTAACTCGAACAAGAAAGAGAGATACACAATCAAGTGTCAGCCTACAACATGTTCTTGAAGTGTTTGGGCCTGTATACAAAAGAGGCATGGTGGACGTCAGAAAGTGACCAATGTAAAACAACCTCACACATGTGGTACAACCAATATTAAGCAAGTGCATTCACAATGCACGGCGAGGTACATTTGACTTTGCATTGCTCTAATGTTATAGGCTGACTACAACATCACTATTGCATCTCTTATTGAGATTATACATGGTTTCACCGATAACTGTGTGAAATATGGCAAGACATGAAGGGCGAAACAATTCGCCATGGCCGAACTTTCTGAAGATTGAAAAGAGTCTTATAACACGATACTGAGAATTCTTAATGCAATTGCTCATTACAATCCTAGAACAAAATATTTCATAGATACCCAAAGAATGATAGATAGCGATGGTGAGGGAATGATTAAACCAATGCTCCGCTGTGTTTTGGTGCTTTCCTCAGTGTGCAGAGGCTTTCAGTAATTATCGTCCAGTGATTAGTATGGATGCCACTTTTTTGACCGGTAAATATAAGGGGACATTAATGGTAGCCATTGGCATTGATGCGGAAGACCAATTGATTCTTTTAGCATTTGCCATCATAGAGAGTGAGAACAACTCTAGCTGTTCATGGTTTGTTACACACACAAGACGCCATGTGATAAGGTTAAATAGGCAGATATGCATGATTTCAGATAGGCATCAAGGTTTGCTATATGCTGCCTCAGAGGAACTCTATTTATACCCGCCACTGGTGCATAGGCAGTGCATGCGTCACTTTACTGTGTATATTTAGATAAGACACGTAATCTTTTAAATGACACTGCAAAGGAATGGTTAGATCAACAAATGCCAGAAAAGCATAAATAGGATCTAGCTTTTGATGATGGAGGATTTAGATATGCCTCAATGACTACGAATGTGTCAAAGGTGTTCAACAATGTTTTAAAAGGGATCCGAGGATTGCCAGTTTCCACTATTATCAAATCTCTTAAGATCGTTTCATGCTCTCTAGTTGCAACAACATTGATTTACAAAGGATGTGTAGTCACATCAAAATAAAGTAACGCAGGAATCTTCACTGTTTACACAGGAATCTCCACTGTTTATGCATGCGTTCGTTTGTAGGTTATCTTTTCGTACATGTCTAGTATTTTACAATATTCATAAATGCTAAAGGAAGATATACTTCAATGAATATGTTGCGATAGGGTATGGTAATTTTATTCATTATGTAGTGATACATAGGAATATATAGCACACATAGACTGCGAAATACATCATACCATTCATAAATTGCGTTCCTTTCTAATGTGCAGGAGAAAAACGTCTTCTTAGATGGGTACAGCGATGTCTAAGTAGTACATCATGTCGCATCTTGATTCCTATCTCTTTTTCAGATAGTTGTTGTTGGGTAGCAAGGCGCTTGCGTTGCATCCTCTTATACTCTCGCATACGCGTAGTGTACTAAGCATCACTTTCAAATTCTGTGATATATGCAAGATTGTTTGGCGCAGGACTGTTGTCTATCATTCATCAAACTCACATGGCTTGTATATAGGATATAGAAACATTTCAAGGTTACTAACATAAAAACTATAATCATATGAATGCAGAAACATAAGTATTTGAATGATGTACTAGCGTTACCTGAAAATCAAGATCGAAATCCAGACAATGTAAGTACCTAAGACTATGGTATATGGAAAGTCTAGCTTGCTCTCCACAATCACACAGTGGCTGTTCTTCCCACAGTGGGATTTCTAGCCTCTGATTTCTGTCGGATGCCATTATAATCTGTGTTTCTAAAGTCGTTCACATAAGTTCCGTTTTATAGGCAGAAAACAAAGGGCGCATGGACCAAATCCATGTATGTGGGAATCCAATTTGCACATGATACTCTAACTTTCGCAGACGACCATTATTGCTGCTTTGTGACACTGACGTCTCTGTTAGTACTGACATTGATTCCTTTCGCATTAGATTCCTGAGGTGCTGCAGACATGAGTATGACAGGTCACATTGATGCATTCATACACCTTTTTACATATGCTACCAGCCCTGTGTACGACATGTCACATCAATATAAGCACGTGATTAGAAGACTAATATAGTCTACGTTACATGGCAAAGTCACAATATTAAATTAAAAACATTGTTCATACGCTAGTACTACTACATGTCCAGAACAAAATATACGACCACAATAATAAGTAGTACATGTCCATTGTGGCAACAACAACAACAATAACAAGTCCATACATCATTCTTAACATCAATTAAAAGAACGAAGGATAAATAGTTCTCCAAGAACGAAGGATAATTAGTTCTCTTCATCATCACGTGGGTTCATGATACGTTTGCCTTTGTTAAGGCAGGCCAACATTTCTTTTATCACATCTGCATCAAATTGCAACTTCTTGTTTCTCTCCTCTTCTTTCTGTCTCCTCTTTTCCTCCTCTCTTGCCTCTTCTTATTTCTCTAGCCTTCTCTTCTTTTTGCTCTCCTACAACCTAGCAAAATATGATTCTCAAGACTGTGGGTCCTTCAGTCTTGCCACATAATAAGCCTTTTCTCTAGCACTTTGACCTTCTAACTCCTTCTGTCTGCACTTCTTTTGGTACACTGGATGGGCTAGCGTCTCCATCATTTCTTTATACCATGACATACACTCTAAAGCCATAGCAAATGTTGTAAACCACGGCGGGGACAAATGATGCCATGTCTCCTTAAGAGGATACTTCTCTCGATTCTCCCTCTAGTACTTTAATGCAATCTCATAGGCAACATGCTTATCCTTCATTTTATCAAGTTCAAACTCTCTCTTCATTGTTCCAATGATTCATCCTGTAGGACATGTCAAATGTTGAGACCGGATCTCTTTTCTTCTGTTTCTCAAAACCTCCTCCCTTTGTTTATGATTATATAATTTCAGGTGCACGTAAAATTCATCCTGATCCTTCCATTCCTCTCAGTTAAACCTCCGAGTATGCTGCATAATAAAGTAAAAGTTCTATTTCATATCATACTGAAGTGAAAACGAGTATAGAGAATGCAAACAAATATCACAAAATCAGTATATTATCCATGCATCATTATCACCTATTGTGTTGCCACAGAACCATCCAATTGCTAGCTTCAAAGGAACCACTCCTTCTCTTGCACGCACACCGCGTTGACACAAAACCTCTGGCATCTCATTGCATGGCAAGTGTAAATTGTTATTCAAACCCGACCAATCTTCATGTTCTGGATAGTGACATTTTGGACCATATATCCACCCCTAAAAGTTACACATTCGTCCATAATCCTCCATGATGAAATGGTACTTGTTAATATTAAGCAATGTCACGAAGTACTATAAATATTACTCCACATCTAAAATTACTAATCATGAACTTCTTAGAACAACGAAAAAATGGAGTGTATATTAAACCAGCAGGCGACCTTTCTAGCTTGGCTCGATGACCACAATTGCACAACGGCGGATTGTGGATACGTCTTCTTGATGCTTTCTCCTTCTCCTCATCAGTCATAGGAGAAGGATTTGGTGGTGGAGGCATACATCGCTTTAAAGCTTTATACCAGACCGTCTCGTATGGATCATGTGAAAATAATAAAATTCTCTCATCAACCATCTTTGGACCATCAATGCATTGAAAGAATTTGCTACTCCTGACCCTGTAAAATCATTGTTAATCATACGTATTTCTTCATTATTCATTTAATAGAATATTCTTACATAGCCTTTGTTAGGGCACGTATAATATGAATGTGCTGCCGTTGTTGAATGTCTGGACTGAATCACCTCGGCAACGAAATTTCATTCACACCTCGGAGCGAGAAGCGGTGGGGGCACTTCACTATCCACCACATGGGCAACCATAATCTTTCTTCGGCTCCATTGGATGCAAATGACCCCACTTACCCTAAACAAATATTTTAAAATGACACATCTTAATATTTTGCAAAATTGATTTACTACAATAATGTTAACGATGCACAAAGTACAATACGTTTATGTCAAAATGCAATAGGTAATAATCATATCGATATATGATACCGCAAACAAGCAAATTTCTACAATTTGTCAACAAAAAGTACATATATTTACTAAACCCTAACTACTTCGAAACCAAAAAAATATTCATGAAAAACAAATCTACACGAAGAAAATGAAAGAGCTACTTTTACTCAATTCATTCTTCAAATTTGAGGAAGAGGGAAGCTCGATTGAAGCTGGATTTTGGAGCACAAAGCGCGGTGACGAAGAGAGAAACAGAGCCGCACGTGCGAGAAAGAGAGGAAGAAATGGAGTAAGAAGCCGTGCGGGCCTGGTGCCCGCTCATATCCACTCGAGTCACGCCAAACAGATCGGCGTGGCTCGGCGCGACACACGTGGACTCCAGCTAAAGTCCGCGGCTGACATGGACACTATCACGCCGGTCCACGTGGCGTGATTTCTTCACTAGTCATGCCACGATGTTTGGCGTGACTGAAACGGTCTATATCCTATATATGCTAAAAATATAGTTCGACGCGGTTTTTTAAAATATTAATTAAAAAAGATTAAATAATTAAAAAAAACTCCCTTGGGTGGTGCCAAATTGATAAATAATTAAAAAAACTCCCTTGAGCGGTGCCAAATTGATTAGCTGAAGGTTTTGTTTAGCACAACTAAAACTTATTAAAAAAGCAACTTATTTTCACAGTGAGTGAAAAGCAGTTAAAAAATAAGTTTCTATTTAGTTCATTTTAAAAAGCTACTAAACTAAAAAATTGTAAAATAAGTTTGTTGTTTAGCATAATTTTTACTTAGGTGGCATTTGAAAAGTGAGAAATAAAAGATGAGATTGAGAATGAGAAATGAACGAAGAGTGAAGATTTAATAAAATAGAGGAATAAATGATCTAGATCTTTCCATACTATTTTCATTTTTCAATCCCACTTTCAAATCTTGAAATTCAAATGCCACCTTATTTCTGTGAATAAATTAAAAATAAACTGTACTTTCTTCGGTTTTTAATTGTTATCGCTGTTGACTTTCAATTTTAACTTTGACCATTCGTCTTATTAAAAATTTAATTCAAATGTGTAAAATTTTAAATTATGATTCAAATAACTCTAATAATAAATAAAATTATAACAAAAAATATTATATTTTATAAATTTTTTTAAATAAAACAAATAGTCAAAGTTAAAGTTGAAAATAAAAGATCACAACAATTACAAAATGGAGAGAGTACCAAATAGAACGGAAAACATTTGGGACGGCACATACGCTAGTCTCGGCATCGAAAGCCCAAAATCGAGTCGAAGCAACCAGGGCAAAACGGTCATCAGCCTTGTCATGGACTCATGGTCGGCAAAACACAGAAGCATATTCGCATTCAGTTTTTTTGTTTTTTGACAACGCATTCACTTCCAGTTTGCAAATACAAGCTTCGAATAAAGCAGCCGCGGAGGAGAAAGAAGGCGGAAG
Organism: Zoysia pacifica; assembly: GCA_001602315.1. Lineage (NCBI taxonomy): Eukaryota > Viridiplantae > Streptophyta > Magnoliopsida > Poales > Poaceae > Zoysia > Zoysia pacifica. The sequence goes on along the minus strand of BCLH01001392.1, from coordinate 20,515 downwards.
CGATGGACAACGGGCTCCAGGGCCCTGCCTGCGGCCTCCTCACGGCCGACGCCGCCCGATCCCTCGTCGATTCCATCGACGCCTTCCTCTTCGATTGCGATGGTCTCCGATTTGTTATTCCCCACCCCCCCCCCCCTCCCCGACGATTCCGTGCGGATTTTTTTTCAGGGGATTTTGGCCGTTGATTCTTGTTGCGTCTTCTGAATTTATGGTTATAGGGGTGATTTGGAAGGGGGACAAGCTCATCGAAGGGGTTCCTGAGACGATGGAGCTGCTGCGGAAGATGGTATGTCTCATTCGGTTGTGCTATTATCTGGAGCATCGCTTTATTCCACTGTTTATTTGTATATGAAATGAGCAAGTTTTTAGTTTTTTTAAGAAAATTATATTCGTAATTGTTAATAAGCGTGAAATAGTCATGTCGAGCTAGTCGTGCTTGTCCTGTGTTAGAAAGTGTGTTATACACACAATAATGTTCAGATCACTTAAAGTTTCGTAGTTGTGCTTTCCCCCCTTTTGTATCACGCATAGCTGATCCAGACTGCATTAGGATCCAGAGTGAATTTTGAATTTTATAGTGTAAGGTCCCTTACAGGTTGATGGCCGAAAACTTTTTTTCCCAGCTATTTCCCTCTTTTTTTCCCTTTTTACTAATATACAAAAGATAGCTCTATGCTTCTTACATTCTGTTGGGTTTTTTGTAATTATTTATTTGCTTAGACAGAAGGTAGCTCAAGGTGTGCTTATTAAAATATGCAAGATTTTCTTCCTAATCTCATAAAAAGAGCTCTTAGTTACTGCTAACTGTGAACCCTGTACTCTTGCATTTTCCCTGAATTTTACATATGGAAAAAGGAAGATGTAAAACTACCAACACGAGTACTTGGATTAGCTGGATTTGCGAAGTACCATTATCAAATATCAACTAGCTACATGAGTATATATCTTCATTCTGTAATTATTCTGGTTTTGATGATGTGAACAAACTTATAAGCATCTTATGTCTATGATCTTCTGAATTATGACATCTAGTTGAGGAACAGTGTAACACCTATCCCAAATCTTAGCTTACTTGTGATCTTCACTACCATTGTTTAGGGCATTGATCTGATACCTGGCATAAATTCTGAATCCTATACTGTCTGTAGGTTAGTTTATAAAAGGGCATATATGGATATTTAAGTAACAATGCTTTATTGCCTGGACGCAGGGCAAGAAATTAGTTTTTGTAACAAACAACTCTAGAAAGTCAAGAAAGCAATATTCGAAGAAATTCAGAGCACTTGGACTTGAAGTTACTGAGGTAGTTTTCTGTTCTAACAGACTCCTGCAACAAAAAGTTGTTGTATCGTATTTATTCTTTTATCTTCTTTGCAGGAAGAGATTTTTACATCATCATTTGCAGCTGCCATGTTCTTAAAATTAAATAATTTCCCTACGGAAAAGAAGGTATTGTAAATTGTATTAATGTGTTCCTTCTTTCTGTTTTATGTGAATGTTTTAGGACAGTATATTTTAAATTCACCTACTAGAAGTTTCATGAAGAGGAAAACATTAGCACATATTTTAATGCAAGAAACTTAACGATATAGCAGCATGCACATAAGCACATTCACCTTCACATAGGAGAACCACCTGAAATAAGATTGAAAAGGTTATGTAGAACCCATGTGGTTGCAATTTTATGCTGCAAAACCAAATGGCGTTGATCCAATCACCCTTAGTGACCACAATAAATATTACGCCACCTACTGTTTTGTTTTTGAATATCTCAGTTTATTCATCAGGTTCTTTTCTGGGGCTGGTCTCCCTTTAGAAAATAATGTGATTGGAGCAGCTGGTTTTGTACCTTCACATACTTAAACATTAATATTATTTGAGTTGTTCGAATATATAAAAATGAACAATATTTACCTGAGCCAAAAGTACAACCACCTAGGACCGCTTAGGCGTCACTTAGAAACGATTAGGCACTAGGCGGTGCCCAACTGCTCACTTAGTTCCTCCGCTTTTTTAAACACTGGTTCCACTCAGTTTACATAGATGTCCTTGAGAACGAAGGGATGCCCTATTGCAGTGTCCTTTTCTTTTTTGAAACTAAATCATGCCCTTTTCTTGGCACTGTTTCTTTATTTAGGTTTATGTTGTCGGTGAGGATGGAATCTTGGAAGAACTCAAGTTAGCTGGTTTTGAGTGTTTTGGTGGTCCGGTAAGGCGCTTATTTTCTGGTCTGATTTGATCCCTTAACTTCAACTGTTTTCTTTCTTGATGCAAGGAAATAATACTAGTTGTTTAAGATGTTTTTGCGAGATTCCTATTTTTATTTTTTTCTTGAGCCCTTTCTTCATTCTCCAAAATATGGAGACACTTAAGTATTTGAGTGATATAGTTTTAGTTCCAAAATATTAATGCAGATGAATTATTATATATGTTCCTTTTTCTACACATTGAGTAATATAAACAAGAGGATTCTGAATGACTGCCACATGAAGGTGCAACATGTTATTTCCATAATTTTCTGTGAACAACGCAGCATAGCATATTTTTTAAAAAGATAGACAAGAAATAATGATTCTCATAGATTGACATTGTAACATGCACAGTTGGACAAACAAGCTAAGCAATAACCACAGGAGTGTGACATATAACTGGTAGGACTGTTGGTCCTCCGACGACTGCGCAGGTTGTAGGGATGGGAGATGGGCGGCCGGGGCTTGAGCCCCCTGGCGGCAAGTCGGCGCTGTGAGGCTACCGGGAGGAGGATGAGGCGCAAGGGGAAGCCCCAAAACAAATCTGTTGTATTGCTTGATTTTCTTCCCTCCTGTTGGTGGGGGGGGGGGGGGGGGGTTGTATTTATAGTTTCCTAAACAACCAACTAGAGATCTTTATCTAATCATAACAATAACAGTCGGAGCAAAACTGTTTTGCTGTTCTATTTTTGAATCCCATGCCCTATTAAGGGGGTATTTGTGTAAATATTCTTTTAGTACTAGCTACCTCATACGTCGTTGTGCCTTTCGTTTACTTTAAGTTGATGTTTATGCAGGAGGATAGCAAGAAAAACATAAAGTTGGAGGCAGATTTCTACTTTGAACATGACAGAAGTGTAATTTAACCAAAACTGTATTGAGAGTTTGAATTTCTCTTCAATCACATATAAGAACTAGAGATCTGATCTAAATGAAATATCTATGCCAGGTTGGAGCTGTCATTGTTGGACTCGATCAGTACTTCAATTATTACAAAATGCAGTTAGGCCTCTAACATTTATTTATGTGACCTTATAATTGTTGCAGTGCTAGCTGTGCCGGCGTGATACGTCAGTTTATCTAATAATCTAAACTGAATCTAACTCAGTTTACCTAATAATCTAAATTGAATATAACTTACTTGTTCCCTTCAAGTATATAAGGCTGTGTTCCATCTCAGGCCATTAGGGCTATTTGTTTTTCTTTATCTCCGTTTTTTTTTTCATGTATTTCTGATACTCCATGTCCTGAACATTTGATAGTTTTTATTCTTTCATTATTTTTTTATAAAAAGTTGTGCTACTATATAATGTGAATCTGCTTACCTATGTCTGTGGGATACTTTTCTCAACTCAGGTACTTTCTATATCATTTAATTCATTGATTTTTAGAAGTGCCCTCAATTTTGTTGCTCACTGCTCAGTGCCGGTGCATTTGCTTCTTTTTTTTTTTTGTTATTTAGCAGTTTTTCCAACTTAGCACAAAAAACAGCTCTCCTGCATATTCAAGAAAAAAAAAACTTAGCTCGAAGAATATTTTGGATTTAAGTCAGATCTAAAACTCAGAAGCCTCTAATTTTAGGAGTCTACATTTTTCATGATTAGTAATTTAATATATGGCATATCACTGTTCCAGATTTAAATTATTGTTGGCATGATGTAGCCATGCATCTCTTCTTGAGCTTTCAATTTTTTTTTTCTAAACTTTCATTCCATCATGTTACCTTTTTAGATGTTGTTTTCTGATGATCAGACCAAATGATGTCCTTGCCAGGTATGCTAGAACATGTATCAGTGAGAATCCAGGCTGCCTTTTTATTGCGACCAACCGTGATTCAACTGGACATATGACATCTGCTCAAGAATGGCCAGGTTTACTATTGAGAAATTTGTCGAATTTTTCAGGCTGTCTTTAATATTTTGTTCATTTTCAACTATTTGCATTCGCAGGAGCTGGAACTATGGTTGCTGCAGTAAGCTGCTCGGTGCAGAAGGAGCCTATTGTTGTTGGAAAGCCCTCAAGCTTTCTGATGGACTTCCTCTTGAAAAGGTTTGCAAAGTGTACAAGGCCCTGTTTGTTTCCACTAGAGATTATGGGATTCCGCTTCTAGTAGCTATAGTCAAAACAAATGATCAGAATTTGCTAGCCGATTCTGACAATCCAGATAGCAGATTCTTATAATCTCACAATCAACAAGGGATAGCTTTTGGTAGATTTTGTCGTCCTGCCATATAAAACAGTGAAAATCACTAACAGAATATTTTTTTCGACTAATCACTAACAATTTTTTTTTGCAACTAATCACTAGCAGAATCTTGAGAAACAAACAAACACCAGCTTTTGTCGTCATAGATTTTCACAATAAAATGTGCATTTAGAAGCAAAAGGGCCTTTAACCTAGCAGTTAAGATGCCTCAGTAGGTCCTGGGTTTGACTCCTTGTGGGAGCGAATTTCAGACTCCTCTTCTGTCCCACACCAAAGCACAGATCTAAGGCCCGACTCAGGCTCACACGGGTGATGGTGCTGCTGTGTAAGAGCAAGGCAGAGGTTTGTGGATTTTCTCGGTATGCATGAGATCTTTTCTTAATGCAATGCCATGGGCATGGTGTTGCCCGCAGGTTGAGTTTTAATATATGTGTATAAAATGACGTGACACTGATTGCAACGTCTCTATTGATTTATTTGACAAATTTCAATAATAAGTTACTGATACTATTACTGACAAAAATCTCTGCTGTTTCAACTGCTGTAGCTTCAATCTGAAAACATCAAGAATGTGCATGGTTGGTGATAGACTAGACACAGACATACTATTTGGCCAGAATACTGGTTGCAAGACCCTCCTTGTTTTGTCTGGTCAGAAGCCTCTGCTTTTGTGCGGTACTTGTCGCACGATCCTTTAGTTGTTTTCAATGTGTCTCACATTCCTTGCTGCAACTGCAGGTTGTACTACCTTACCAGAACTACAGGACGCTTCCAATAAAATTCATCCAGATCATTACACGAACAGTGTATATGATCTCGTTGATTTATTGCAATAAGAATCTTGGACCGGCAAGCAGTTGCAGATTCAATATATTATCACAATTCCAGGAGGCTTTTAATACTAGCACCTACCTAGATTTTTCAAGTGAACATATACCATCGACTTGGGTTCACTGCAAATTTTTCGGGTAGCTGTCGCATATAGCAATTTGCAATCCTTCCTGACTGCCTGTATACGAAATGTGATCTCAAATTTTTCCTTTCAAAATCCAGCCTGACAACTACATAAATGTATCATGGCATTGGATAGAATCTTAAGGGCTCCTTTGGATCGAGAGAAAATTTTCAAACCTGGTACTTTTTTTCCTATGAAATTGATTTGTTTGTGTGACATAAATGCCTAAAACATACTCTCTCTGTTTTTAAAGTTGTTGTCATAATTATTGTAACTATTCATCTTTCTAGTCTCGGTACTTATGCTAACGCTACGGTCTTAAAAAATCTAACTTAAAAAATAATATATTAATAGTAAACTTTGAAGTTTCTTATTTTTCACTGATAGATGGCAGTCTACCCGTGGTGAACCTAGGATTTTACGAAGTGAACCTAGGATTTTACAAAAAGGTATGCAGAAAAAAAATTATATATGATTTGCTAAAGCTATTTACCAATTTATTAAGCAATTGTAAACTTTGCAACATGATTTGGTATACATGTGCTATATATCACCATAAGTTTTTAATTCACTAAATTACAATATAATAGTAGTTCAAATGCAATGCTCATTGTTTGAAAAACATGCATAAGAGAGAGACTCCAATACTACATATCATGGCTGAACAATTCTTAATATATGATGGTTATGTAACTGATGGGTAAGGAATATAATACATCGCTCCTGAAAATAATACATAATCTCGGAGTAATGACATAAGGGCTAAAGAGACTGGATGGGGGCAGGGCACCTGGCCACGTGCAGCAGCTCTTTGCTACGGTGATTGTGTGGCGTGATTTTCTCGCTGAACTGAAGTCGGCGTCTATCCCTGACTCGCTGCAACTCCCACGACATTGCGTCTTTTTGCCGCCTTTGATAATCGCGAGTCCGTTCGCCACCTTGCTTAATCGCTAGTGCACGTCCGTCTGCCTGCCGAATCTCCCAACGTTTGGAAGTGATTTATCAGATAATCTGAAATAAATTTATTTTGTTTTTTAACAAACATCGTTGAATCTTATATATTTATTTCGAGCAGTTATTTTTTTTTAAAGTAACAATAGTTCATGTGGACTCAACATCCAAGAGATCAAAAAGGGTCATCTATTATATTTGTAAGAATTATTTATAGAGAAATTTTATCTGTAAAATTTGTAAAAAATAATAACTCTAGGTATATTTTTTGTGTGTCGTAGTTTAACGCATCTCTGTGTCAAGACATTTTAGTATATACTCCCTCTGTTTCAAAATATAAGTTTTTTTAAGTTTAGTCAAAGTCAAACTTTTATCACTTTGACCATTAATAATTAAAAACTAATGATGTTTCATCATATAAAAATTATATTTTTTATATTCATTATAAAATAAACTTTCATAAAAATTATATTTTTATATTAGAAATTATATAATATTGATAGAATACTATCAATAATCTGGGCGTGGAAGGCCCATATAAAATACCAAAATATCCCAGTGAAAATTGATATTTATACTATCAATTATCCAAGTGTGGAAGACCCCCTCAGAAAAATCAACAATATTCACGTCTAGAATGCTCTCTTAATCACGTAGGATTAATCAAGAGCAATCACACATCATTATCAATAATCACACTTACTTATCTTCGAAGATAATAAATCAATTCGCATGATGCTTCTAAATATACTAAACTAATCATCGTAGTGCAGTGCAAAGTTGTGCCAAGGCATGGGTAATTGTGCCACTCACTCTCATGTCTATGGAGTTTTGAGCCGCACCTGAATATGAGACAGACAGTCAAGCCCACGCTGAGGAAAAGACAAAGCCGTATCATGATGATTCTCCATCATGCATGAGAAGCCTCAAAGTTATACTGAATCTTCATCGTCGGACACCTTGATGCTGTAAAAATCCAATCCTGAGGAATCTACGACGAGCGACTAATTAAATAAGCGGTCGTGGTGCTCCCTTCGCAGCTATAAAAAAGAAGATCGAGACCTGAAGAAGGCATCAACAATCAAAAATCACCAAAAAGCACCAAGAACCGCATCCACCCTCTCAGTACAGTAGTAGTGAGTACCACCACCCGTAAAATAACTATGTAACTATATGTACAAAACTTGCGAAGTAAGCACTTCCCCATCTTTGTAAATTTGTTTGGAGTTCCCAAAAGAGAAAAATATATATAAGTATGTTTGTTTAATGGATTAAGTTATCTTTAAGCTGTCTATTAGTCTTGATGTGCAGGTTGAGTTTTTTATGCTAGGCACCCTATAGGAGAAACCTCTGAGGATAGTTCTCGTTTAGGCCGTGTGACTGGCATCCGAGAGAACCTTGTGCCGTAAAGAAATGTTTCCTTCTGGTGGAACTGCTTTGGGAGACACTAAAAAAATTCAGCTCGTATAATTAACGAATAGGGATGCTTAGGTGGTGAGTATCGAGTAGGATTTTACAACTATCTGCAAAACCCGTTCGGCTGCGTCGTAGGCCTTGCAAACCTGCAAAAGATCTTGAAATAATTAAAAATTTTGTAAACAATAAAAATAAGATCAAGTAAGTAATGTTAATATAATTAACCATAGTTCTAGCGCCTGCGCTAGAAGAATATTTCTATAACGCAATATCAACAATATTAAAGTTATTAAATAATTTTAAAATAAAAATAAATATTTGTGATATTATTAAGTAAAAGTTAGAAAAAATTGACTTTATCCTAATCTAGTATTGATTATATTTTAAAACAGAGGTAGTAAATATTATATCATTTGATATAATTTGCTTTATCATTTAAGTTGTTTGAATCATGAGTTATAGTTATAGTTGTAAATATTTGAATTAATTTTTTAAATAAGATAAATAGTTGAACCGATGTTAAGAAACAAAGGTGCTCCTTATGACTTTCAAAGCGTATTTTCCTGTGCGGCTGTGGACCATCGAGGAGAGGATGGCGACCAGCTGCCCTGCAGGCAGCAGCCGGCAGGCTTCCTCCACAAGCACCTACCGGCGAGGTCTCCAAGTGCCCAAGCTGAAACTGAGGCCTTCTCCACCGATCCAGTGTCCCGGCGTTGAATCCGTGTCCTAGACGGCAGCCCCCGACCTAAAGAACAAGCGACTGGAGGAGAATCATCGGTCACTCACTGGCGGTGGAGCCGCTGTTTGAGTTCTTTGTAGTCGAGCAAGTGAACGGCACAACCATCCGATATTGTTCTTGATTCAATATGACTCGCCCACCATAAAAGAATAATTCCCACGTTGAACTGTTTGCATTATGTCTTGGGCTTGGCTGGTGATTTTTTCATCAAAATTTATCACTTTATTCTTTGTATGAAATCCTTTTTTTCTGCCAAAAAGAACACGTCGATTACCCGTATGCAAGAAAAAAAGACATCAATTTAATTTCTCGCGTTCAACATATTTCCACCCCTGGCAATAATCTCTCCGTTCTTAAATTATTATGGTTAAAACACAATTTCAGTTTATTTTTAAACTCAATAACAATAAAAAAATAGAGGGAAACGTAACTCATCGGCAACTGACGCTCCCGTCCTATCGCTAACTCAAACAAACAACTACTCGGCCTCTACAGCCAATGGTGCTTCCACGGCCTATTGTGCATGCATGCTGACCACTGTGTCTTAATATAATTCACGAATGGTGACTAGCTAGGAGGAGTCCACTTCTTCGCTCTAGTCGGCTCCTATCCTTTGCGTTCATGTGTCACCAATGTAATCCTTCCATCACTCGCCTCACTAGGAGGCTCCAAGGATCTTCTTTTTTTTTTTAACTTCTTCTTTGAACTAGCAGTTTTAACCCTGCTTAAAGCTTTAGTTTCGATCTGATACTTCGAAGAGTACAGGCAGCACTGAACGCCTGCTGCTCCACAAGCTACAAGGATAGTAGCGCATTCTGTTTTTTTTTTTTTATCTGGGAATCAATCTGTTGTTTGTTTCAATCACCGAGCTGGTTATGCTTTAAATTCAAATGTTGTATGATGGCATGATATATTGTTCTGAGTATCCTGTTGAGCTATTGTTTAACATCCTGTTTGCATGTCTTTAGGGAGGGCCATGGCCCTAATCTTGGACCCAAGATCACAGAGTACCCCACGTGTCAAGTTGCAGGTGGGACTGATATTTTATCATAACATATGAATCCACCTCGTAAATATTACCTGCAAAACCTATTAAAACCTATTAAGAGCATCTCCAACAGTTCTCTCAAAAAATCATCCAAAAAGTAACTTTTGAGAAAAAAAAATTTTAAAATACATTTTAATCACCTCCTTCAACAACTCTCCTGAATATAGTTTAAAGTGAACAATCGATCTCACTGTTAGTTACACGAGAGATGGATTGGGACCAAAAAGTTTTCTAGATTTAACTCAGAATAAAGAATTTCGACGGACCCTCAAAATTAGGAAGGTCTTTAAGGGAGTTGTTAAAGAAGGTTTTTTGCGCTTTTTTCTTATAATTTAATTTAGAGAAAGTTAATGGAGAGCTTTAAGATGCTTTTAGAACCCAGTTTCATACTCGTGGGTTAAACTGTATCCCCTCACTAATCCAGCGGGTCAAGTGCCAGAGGCCCAGAGCCCACATACACCGGAAACAACCCACGCCTGGTCAGTTAGTGCAGTACACAAGCTTGTTTCCACCTACTTGTCGAAAGGAGAGCAGACGGAATCAAGATTGAAAAAAGAAATCCTCAATCCCAATATTAGGATATCTGTTTCATGGTTGGTTTCCTTCATTTGTTGAATTGAATCGCGCAGGAAAAGCAAAATGGCGAACACTTCATGGCGTAAAATCAGCAGCAATGAGCAGATCAATTGAAGTACTGGACAACGCACCAATTTTTCAATCCTTTTTATGGAAACTACATAATCACCCTAGATAAGGATTAGGAACAATCTTCACTGGAGCACTAGTTAGTTACTCCCTCAAAGTGACATTTTTTATTTTTTAAAATAGACGTTTCACCATTGTTTTATTCAAAAAATTTACGAAAACAAAAAAAAAATTTAAATAATGAATCATTCCATAACAAAATAAATAATATTTTCATAAAAATTTTGAATAAAATAAATGGTCAAAGCTAAACGTTTGAAAATGTAAAAAGACAGTTATTTTGAGACGGAAGGGAGTACGAGTTACCATCCTATGGTATATCAATGGATGATGGAGTTACGACCAAGGAGCTGAGCTATTTTTTCTTTTTATTCTTAACTTTATTATTTATTTATTCTTCTCCTTTTTATTTTTTATTTTTATTTCTTTTTATTCATTGTGTTTAAGTGTTTCCCATTTATTTTTGTATTTTCTTTCTTATCAATTTTTATCATGTAATTTTCTTTTTACTTTTTACCCTATTTATTAAATATGTTGAACAATTTATTTTATTACTAGAACAATGGATTATACTACTGATTTTTTTATTGTAGAAACAGTTTTATTTTCACCAATAAAACAATTTAATATCCTACTGGAACATTCAATTCATTATTGTTGATGTTTAAACATTAAAGTTTAAATTTATAAAATTTCAAATTCATTTTCTTCACAGGGATCCTTTTAATTTTCTTCTACAATAGTTTTTTTCATTTTTTTTTTTTGCTTTTATTGTATTATTTTATAGATCCATCCAACTAATTGTTATTTTGAGGAGTCCAGCTACCCAATTTTGTAATAAAAGAAGAAAAAAAAATGAACAACCACAATAATTGAGAGCGACAAATACAACTTTTTGCAATTATAGTTCAGATGCCCGTGCTAACGCTACGGTCTAAGAAAAAATATTAACTTAAAAAAGTAATAAATTAATATTAAAATTTGAAGTTTCTCATTCTTCATTATTAATATTAATATTAACCTAAAATAAATTTGTGTTCCAACAACTTTCTTTAGATCTTATATATTTGTTGCGGTAGTTATATTTTTTTAACTAACAATGGTTTTTGTGGGTCTAAAATCTGAGAGGTTCAGAAGAGCTTTTTTGCTAGATTTGTAAGAAGTGTGTGTATAGAGATTTCATTTATCACATTTGTAAAAAGAAACAACTTTAGATGTATTTTTTCATGTACATGTAGTTCAACTCATCTCAATGTTTTGTCATACATATATAGAAAAGTTTTGTTTTGTCATACATATATAGAAAAGAAAAACTTTACTCTCTCTGTCAACTTTGACTATTTGTCTTATTTAAAAAATTTGTTTGAATGTGTAATAATAAATCAAATTATATAAAATTTATCAAATTTTTTTGAATAAAACAAATGGTTAAAATAGAATGTAGAAGTCAACGATGACATCAATTAAAAAACAGAGTGAGTACTTTTTAAGAAGTAAAGATCAGCATAAATTAACTTTACAATAACTCATGAAAATACATTAAACTTATTATATTAGATATAGTCTCATGGATTAAATTAACAACAAAGCCCGAGCATGAACAGAGTACTTCGTATTAGATTAGAAGTATTCAATACAGTGGACTAGGCCGAAAGCTCAGCCCAGAGCGGCACACTGTTAGGAGAAGCTGCGGAAGTCTTCTACCTTGACGAAGTCCACCCCGTTCGTCACAAGTTGTTATACGTTAAATAGGTTATATTAATATTAATTTAAAATGAATTTGTCTTGTTTTTAATAATTTTTTATCTTATATATTTGATGCGGGTAGTTATGTTTTATTAAATCTACATGGTCCGTTAGATTTTAAAGATTAGATTTTAAAGGTGTATGTAAAGAGATTTTATCTATCAAATTTATAAAAAAGGATAACTTTAGTTTAATTTATCTAATTTACCGTGTAAATGTAAAAAAATGTTCTTAAAGAGTAGAGATAGAAAAAAACGCATATCTGAATTCAGCCCCGGTGGCGAATTCACCCCAGCGACCTCGGCCATCAGCAGGCCTAGCCCAGGCGAGGAGGCGTGCGGAGGCCGGGAAAAATGACATGGATTGAATCTAGCAGGCCCCGCTTGCAGTGTAAGTATATTAATCCGCTGGATATGGGCCTTAATTTCAAAAAAATTGAAATCTCAGACATGGGCCCCAATTTAAGGCTGCGTGCGCTCAGCCCATCCAAAGCCCATTAGGGTTTTTGCCGTAGTTTCCCTTCCAATTTATGAACCCCTCTCTCGTGTCACCACCCATCTTCTCCACAAGTTGCTCCTGCCGCCGCCGCCGCAGCCGCTTCTCCCTACTCCGCATCGACGTCTCGTCACCGGCCGCAGCCATGGTCAGATCTCTCTCTCTCTCTCCATCCATGATATGAACGCGTTCTGACTCGTATCGTGTGATTCGTTCTCTTGGTTCAAGGTGAAGTACTCGACGGAGCCGACTAATCCTACCAAGTGTAAGCTTGCTGCGAAAAGAAATTCCCTGTTACTGTGCTGTGTGTTCTCTGAATCTGCTGGTGTCTGATACGTTGGTGTTTCTTTGTGATGTGTTGCAGCCTCCAAGGCCATGGGCCGGGACCTCCGTGTTCACTTCAAGGTGAGCGATTCCTCCTTCCCAGCAAATAGTGCATTTCTATCAGTCTTGATTTGGCTACTCCTGTTTCGATTACTGTTTTGGGATGGTTTTTTGCTTTGTTCAATTGTTTAGTGGACTGTTTGTTTGATTTAGTATATGAAATCACATGTTCTCTTGTTCTCTTACTAATGCTTGTACTCCTTTGCCTTGTGTTGGACTTTTGGTTAGTGTACGGTTAACCTGCTAGTTTATGAAGCATGTGAAATATCGTACTTAGGTTTTAATTTGTGCTGCTATACCTGCAACTAAGATTGGAAAGCTCCGGTTAATTCATTTATTTGTTTAGTTGGTTACAAAAAACACTAGATTATGAAATATCAACCTATCATAAACATGCAGTATGATATTTATGTACCCTCTGCAATCAGTTTCGTTCTGAACAATGATAACACTGGTTTTTGTGTTTTTTCGGTCTACCAGTGGACACAGCATTGTTGACAATTGATTCAGCTGGTTTTCTACATCCTAAAGAAAAAAAAAACCAGGATGCTGTGGACTCTACGAGCAGTATCTTTGTAAACTTTAGGAATACCATGCTCATCATTATTGGGTGAACCAGTGACCATGTCCATGTGTTGGACATTCTATGGCCATTGGTTCAGTAAATGATGTCATTCTTTTTTTTTCAATATAGTATGGGGACAATGTCTCATCTCTTTTCCATATCTATCTGTATTCTACTTTATTTTCTTGCAGGAAGCTGTGCCATTTGTTGTGATGATATAAGTGTATTTGTGCTATTTTGTCATGCAGAACACCCGTGAGACAGCATTTGCGCTAAGGAAGTTGCCACTCACCAAGGCCAAGAGGTACCTTGAGGATGTGATTGCCCACAAGCAGGCCATTCCCTTCCGCAGGTACTCTGGTGGTGTGGGGCGTACAGCTCAGGCTAAGAACCGCCAGCCAAATGGGCAGGGGCGCTGGCCTGCAAAGTCGGCTAGGTTTATTCTTGATCTTCTCAAGAATGCAGAGAGCAATGCTGAGGTAACTATCTGTCACTTATTAAATGTTATTTTTGATCCCTCATTTTTTTTTTCTTATAACTGATATCTGAGTTTCTTCAACACAGGTCAAAGGTCTGGATGTCGACACCCTCTACATTTCACACATTCAGGTGAACCAGGCTCAGAAGCAGCGCCGCAGGACCTACCGTGCTCATGGACGCATCAACCGTAAGTTTCATTGATGGAAGTTTTGTCATGCACACTTGCTGGACCTTGAATGTTTGTCATGAACCATTATGACTCATATGCAGCTTACATGTCCTCCCCGTGCCACATTGAGCTGATCTTATCGGAGAAGGAAGAGCCGGTGAAGAAAGAGGTATGCATGTCTTAAAAATTTGATTGGAACACCAACATTCATTCTGGTCAGTACTTTTGTTATTCATTTTTGACGAACTGGATTCCTTGCTATGCAGGCTGAGTCTCAGATCGCGACCAGAAAAGCCTAGAGTGGAAGGCAATTGGCTGAGTGAAAATTGACTGATCATCCTGCTATCGGTTATCTGAATATGACTAAGCTAAACACTTTGCCAGCCCTTATCACCATCTGTACTCTGCCCTTTCACAAGAATTTTGAGTTCTATTGTATTTCTTGTGGATTACTTTGATATTCTTTGCATTGCACATTTCCCTTTTTTTTGGCTCAAGGTTTGTCCCATTGAGAAATTACTATTTGCCCAGGTCTCGGCTCCTTGACTCACGAATTCAATGTCACGTTTTGGGATTGCCAACTTGCCGTGGCAGCTTCCACAAGCGTGTCTTTAAAATGGTCAAAATTAGACTGTTTGGTGAAAATGGTTTGGCTCGGTTTTTTAAAATTTTAAAAATTTGAAAACTCAAAAACTAGTTTGTAAACTGGTAAAATTGAGCGATAAGTTGAAGAAACTTAGTTTTAAAATTATTTTTCTAGTAAACAAAGAGTAGCATGGTAAATTGGAAAAACTGAGCAACAAATTGAAAAATCAAGTGTTTTACTGTAGCATTGTGCTTAGAGTGAGCGTGAATTTGTGGAGCACGATCAATCGGTCACAAGGGCATTCATAATGCAAGCAATCGTAGCATAAGAAAGAAAAAGATGAACAAGAATGGAATTGTTAGATTAAATTGAGTTTAATCAGAAAACATAAAAGGTGAGGTTTTAATAACAAGAGGACGAGCAGTCTAGTTGACATGTACAACAGTTAAATTTTAATCTATTCTCTACAACCTGAAATTTATTTATAGAGAGAAGCACAACCTCAAAGGAGTTGGGGTCATGCTCCAACCCTAAGATGTGCTCATTGGGCTAAAATAAGGTGGCGCAAGACCGTAGGCAGAAAACGTCTCTGTAGTATTTCTGGACGAAGCAGACGACGTTGTAAGTGAGGTTGGCAGATCCGTTAGAAAATAGATTTCATAAGCAACAAAAGAGTGCACGAATTTGTATGGTCTAAAAAAGTTAAACATGAGCTTAAGAGTGAACTTACTTCATAATTAATTTGACGTATATGGACAGGAATGATAGGACATGTAATCAGAACTTAACTTGTGTAGGTGTAGTGGAGGAGGATATATCAATATTGTGTTGATGTTCTTATCAAGATGTATGTGTACATCATTTTTCTTGCATTTTTCATGACATATGGGACCATACCCACCTCGAACTGATCGTCGAATGCAAATAGCTCGTCTGTGCACTCTTGCTATGGCCTTGTTGGCAGTACGCTAGGAATGATTCCGCTGGTGATTGTTTCAGGTCTTAGTTTTGTTTCTATCTCATGCTCAGTCTTCGTGCATGGTCTAAAACAATGTGAGCGATATTTAATTGGATATAAAATTGTTTACAACATCGTGTTGAGGTTATAATTTGATTTAGTTCCAGGACTCTTGAGGTACGTTTTGCTTCTTGTCCGAATAGACGACAAATACTAGATTTATATCCAGATTCAATCCACAAATTGTATAAATAAACTGTCACATAGGTTGAATGAGAATGAGATCCACTAAACCTGGAACTAATCACATCGAAACCAATCCAACATAACCGAACAAGGCTTAAAGTACCTGCATGTCTGATAGTGATGGAAGTGTGTGGTAGAGTGGGATTGAGATACTCTGATTTCACTTGTATCTTAACCGTCCGTTTGGTGATGAGCTAATGAAAAATTACTGTGATGAATGGTACTTTTTTTTTTTACTATATTCGATGTAATATATTTTTTGTTACAGCAACGAAGTTCTATTACTGTTCATTCTCTGCCTTCAAACTGAGTGAAGGCAAAATATCCGGCAAATTCTGCGATAGATCAAAATAAATATGAACCATTCATTTGCGCAAATCTCGAGGAGAAAATGCTTCTTTTACCTCTTAAGAGGTAAAAGCTCTATCATAATTATTAATAATTATAATATTTAATTTAGTAAAAAATCAATCAGTTATGAAAAGTGATGCATGCGACAATTTTAAAAATTAAATCCTTTCCATATTGGCTCAGGTAATATTGTATTCATATTTTTTTCAAAATTCAACGGCTCAGAGTGAATTGATATTTTACTTAGGTTGGTCTACCTTAGAAGGCTCATCAGGTGTTGTTGGATCCATATTATCTGCTGTCGAGAAGAAAGTGCAAAGCACTGTAGTGATAGTAAAGAAAAGATCATTTTGGAACATAGAAATTTCACAATAACCAGTTCATTTTTTAAAAAAATTGTAGAAAATGAGAAAAATTTCTGCATTCCAAAAGAGGTCTAAAAGCAGAGATGATGAACAGTTCACAAGTATTACAGTAGCACGTTACCATGTACTGTACCAGTGAATCTAGGACGTTCATTTTTTATCGGATGGATGACCTATACACATTTAGCTAGTGAGCTAGGGCGCATGAAGTTGACTGGGTTTGCTTTAGATTTTCCTTTTAGCGGCAGCAACTGTGGCTGCATGATCCAGCCATCAAACTGATTTAAGCTACATAAAACTGCAGCTGCAGCATCAAAAGAATCTCAACCGGACGCACCCTACGATGATGACGGACTTCTTGTCAACGCAGACATGTGGTTGGAGGCGGTGATGTCGATCTGCGGTGGCTCGAGCCTATAGCGCGGTCGTGACACGACCTGATCTTTCCATGCTCGAGAGGGCGGAGCGGCGATACCACGGTGATAAGCTTGGTGCGCGGGATGGAGCTCACGCATGGCACCGATGAACGCCGGCAATCCGGTGTGCTCAGTGGCCGTGTGCCATGGCGCAGCAGGCGTATCATGATTCACGAGGGGCGGCGACCCTTGCGAGAGACCCAGATTGTGGGGAGCTGTGGCAGTGGTGATGGAATAGTGCGGGGAACTTTAAAAACTTAATTTATTTTCTTAAACTAAATAGGTTTAAAGGTAACATTAAGGTTTAGGGGTATTTTTACACCACTATGCATGCGAATAAGTCTTTAAGTTTACATGATCCCAGAAAAGAGTATAAGACCACAGCCGGCACAGAAGTTGAACGATATATTGAAAATGGAAGTTGCTCAGACTTGGCTGACGATCACTTTTATATCCCGATGTCGGAGGGCATGTGGCGTCGGTAACGGAGCTCATTTTTCTGAAGCCTGTTCGGCAGTTTTGTCATCCCGAAGCCTGTTCTGGAGCCTTTCCCAGACTCTTCTGCTCCTTGATCCACCTTGTAACGGCCTCGGCTATATCAGCCAAAGCGCTGGTGCTGACAAGGGACGCATTGCTTGCATGCTCCTCCTCAATCTCATACTCGATGACCGATCTTATTATCGAGGTCTCATCTCCTTTCGCTACAATCTCGAATCGAACCATATATTTCACAAAGCCAAAGTTAAGAAAGCCTCCTTCAACCACGAGAGCTTCCTTCACATACTTCTCATTGTCGACCTTGATGAACTTCTCCTTGTAAGCTGCTGATCCAGACGTCGTTCCTAGAAAATAAATTTTTATATTAAAAATATATAATTTTTTAAATATTATTAAGTAAAAGCTAAAAAGAGTTTGACTTTATTTAAACTCAAAAATGCTTATATTTTGGAACAGAGGTGGTATAAATTTGCACTACAAGATTTATCCTAACGACAAGAAAAAGGGAATAGAGGAGTACTTGCAACATATGACGAAGCGCACAGACCTTACTGGCAGCTATATATTCATTCGCATACCAAACAAATTATAGACCTCAAGGACGGGAAAAATTAACGATAACAATACTGACTAAAATTACAGTGATTAGTTTCACACGATAACTATTGTCATTGTCTCTTTCTGCTTTTTCCGCATGTTTGCTGCCTGTTCATTCTTTTTGGCTTTTTGCTTGGCAATTCACATCTTTCTTTATCAGCTTTGACTTTTTTGCGAGTTCCTGCATAGTATAGTTCAAGCAATTGCTTTTAAAGGCGTGTTCAAAAAATCAAGCTGCAAAGATCTAATTGTATGATTTCAGATCAGTTGGCTTCAGCTTTACCAGTGCGTCGAAAAGCAAAATTCCCAGCTTCAGTGAAGTGATTGAAGAAATCTTTGACAATTGAAGTGCTCCGACAACATGGCGTCATGCATTTACTCTTTGTTCTTATTGTTGATATTGCGAACAATTAGTTCGAAACTGAACTAATAACCCCCGTGTCCTATGTAATGTCAAAACATCACAGCCAGGAGGAACATGCATGCAGGACAAACTAAACGAAGCGACACGAGGTGCATATGTACGACATATCTATATTTTGGTACAATGTTGTTTTGTCTTCTGCACAAAATCCAATGCTCTTATTTATATCTTTGAGTCATCTACGTAACTGACCTTAGTTGAGAAGCTAACTGTATATTTAGCTTTGTTTTTAGAGTTTGCATATTTAATCTTAGTTTTTTAAAATGAACAATAAAATTGACCATATTTCGTTATCTTCACTTGAGGGTGTTAAGTCTTATATAAAAAAGACATGTTTGCCTTTTCACTATTGATATTATTTTTTATTTGTTTTGCACAATTGATCTATTTTGTAGGGAAAAAAATTTAATAGCATATAGAAAAATTTAGCAATAATAAAATGTATTTTGAATGTAATTTAAATTAAAATTTGAATGTTTTGATAACATTTCGAATATACTTTATTTTTAAAAATTTCATCAGCGAGGGTAGTTCTGTCCTTTTCTCATAGTCTTTATAATCTATTGATTTTTTTCTATTTTTTAAATCATCAAAAAAAATCTTGGTATTAACGGTGTTACAAATCAGGGTCAAACGACAACTTCACTTTGAAAAATCAAGATCAAATGCGTAAACCTTAAAAACTTTGATCAAACATATAATTAACTTGTTAGCTTGGTCATTGATCACTACCGAAAACCGAGTGTTTGCCGAGTGCCACCCACGTCAAAGCTCACTCGGCTTAGTTTGTGACAGCAAACAGCTGTTTGTCGAGTGCCGTATCGACACTCGGTAAAAAAAACACTCGGCAAAATTTAAACCAAAAAGCCCAAAAAAGCAATTTTTTTAAATCGGAAGAGACCCCATATTTTTCGCACTAGCCGGTCGCGGTATTTTTTGCAAATCAGCTGATCACGGCCAACCAAATTCGAACCTGCGACCTCCCCCTCGCGCGCACCGCCTCTAACCACTGTACCACACTGTCACATATGTTTAGATTCTATTTTAGTTTCACACATATTATACTAAACTAAGTGTAAATTATTTGTTTGAGGCCCAAAACAAATTTAAATCAAAAAGTTGTCAACTACAAAGTTTCATAACTTTTCAAAATATACAACTTTCATTTTGATAGTTTCTCCATCCGAAGTCATTTACAAAATTTAAATTTCAAATTTAAGAAATTCTAATGTTGTTTTCTATAACAAGATGATTTCAAATCAAAAAGTTGTCAACTACAAAGTTTCCTAATTGTTCGAGATCTACAACTTTTATTTTAGCTGTTTCTCCATCCAAGGTCGTTTGAAAAATTTAAATTTCAAACAAAGTCTTTGCCGATTGTTTTTTATTTGCACTCGACAAACAGTTATTTGCCTGAGTGTTTTTAGTTTTACACTTGGCAAACAAGGAACACTTGATTTTTTAAATCACATTTGGATCAGCAAATTAATTCAAATTAAAAATTGTTCAACTACAAAGTTGTATAGCTTTTCAAGTTCTACAACTTTTATTTTGGTCATTTGTTCATTCGACATAATGATAGTAATATTGTTCAAAAATTTTATATACCTTTTTTCTAGTTTTATAAAATTATATGAGAGATATAGATTTTATGAATAACGTTATTATCGCTTTGTCGAATAAAGAAATGGTCAAAATAAAAGTTGTAGATCTTGAAAAGTTGTACAACTTTATAGTTAAAAATTTTTTCATTTGAATTAATTTGCATCGAAAAGCAAAATTCCCAGCTTCAGTGAAGTGATTGAAATCTTTGACAATTGAAGTGCTCCGACAACATGGCGTCATGCATTTACTCTTTGTTCTTATTGTTGATATTGCGAACAATTAGTTCGAAACTGAACTAATAACCCCCGTGTCCTATGTAATGTCAAAAAATCACAGCCAGGAGGAACATGCATGCAGGACA